>SJYC01122905.1:0-68686 GCA_006408675.1 Madoqua kirkii
TCCAATCCTTTGGCCACCTGATGCAAAGAGCTGACTCATTTGAAAAGACTCTGATGCTGTGAAAGATTGAAGGCAGGAGAAGAAGGGGACAATAGAGGATGAGATAGTTAAATGGCATCACTGACTCAATGGAAATGAGTTGGGTAAACTCCAGGAGTTGTTGACGGACAGGGTGGCCTGGTGTGTTGCAGTCCATGGGGTCACAAAGAATCAGACATGACTGAGTAACTGAATTGACTGAATTCTAATTTACTTGAACTTGGAGATACTCAGGTGTGCTTACTTATTCATCTTTGAATCCATAACCCTTTGATTCATTTTTGAATCTATAACAGGTCATGGAATTTAAATTGTAGTTATAATGTTTGCTAAATGAACAAATACATGAATGCAGAAATGAACAAATGCGTCAACTTTCTCTTTAAAAAAGAACAATGACAAATCTACACAAAATTTTTTGAGAAAATCAAAGAGACAGGAATACTTACCAATGTATTTTATTAGTCCAGCATTATGGGAGAAAGTAAAACTACAGAACAATATTCCTCATGAATATGCATACAAAAATCCATAATAAATATGTATATGTCAACATACATCAAAAGTATATCATGACCATGAATGGCTTATCCTAGCAATGCAAGGTTGGTTCAACATTCAGAACTAACTATAACTCATCACACTGCTTGAAAAGGTATCAGTTCAGTTAAGTTCAGTTGCTCAGTCATGTCCAGATCTTTGTGACCCTATGAACTGCAGCATGCCAGACCTCCCTGTCAATCACCAATACCCATAGTTTACCCATACTCACGTACATTGAGTCAGTGATGCCATTTAACCACCTCATCCTCTGTTGTTCCCTTCTCCTCCTTCCCTCAACTTTTCCCAACATCTTTTTTTCCCCAAGGTCTTGTCAAATGAGTCAGCTCTTTGCATCAGGTGGCCAAAGGATTGGAGTTTCAGCTTTAACATCAGTCCTTCCAGTGAACACCCAGGACTGATCTCCTTTAGGATAGAATGGACTGGTTGGATCTCCTTGCAGTCCAAGGGACTCTTAAGAGTCTTTTCCAACACTGCAGCACAAAAGCATCACTTCTTTGGCGCTCAGCTTTCTTTATAGTCCAACTCTCACATCCATACATGACCACTGGAAAAAACCATGGCCTTGACTAGATGGATCTTTGTTGGCAAAGTGATGTCTCTGCATTTTATAATATGCTGTCTAGGTTGGACATAACTTTCCTTCTAAGGAGTAAGCGTCCTTTAATTTCATGGCTGCAATCACCATCTGTGGTGATCTTGGAGCCAAAAAACATAAAGTCAGCCGCTGTTTCCACTGTTCTCCATCTATCTGCCATGAAGTGATGGAACCCGATGCCATGATCTTCATTTTCTGAATGTTGAGCTTTAAGCCAACTTTTTCACTCTCCTCTTTCACTTTCATCAAGAGGCTCTTTAGTTCTTCCTCACTTTCTGCCATAAGGATGGTGTCATCTGCATGTCTGAGGTTACTGATATTTCTCCCGGCAATCTTGATTCCAGCTTGTGCTTCATGCAGCCCAGCGTTTCTCATGATGTACTCTGCATAGAAGTTAAATAAGCAGGGTGACAATATACAGCCTTGACGTACTCCTTTTCCTATTTGGAATCAGTCTTTTGTTCCATGTCCGGCTTTAACTGTTGCTTCCTGACCTGCATATAGGCTTCTCAAGAGGCAGGTCAGGTGGTCTGGTATTCCCATCTCTTCCAGAATTTTCCACAGTTTGTTGTGATCCACCCACACAGTCAAAAGGTTTGGCATAGTCAATGAAGCAGAAATAGATGTTTCTCTGGAACTCTCTTGCTTTTTTGGTGATCCAGTGGATGTTGGCAATTTGATCTCTGGTTCCTCTGGCTTTTCTAAATCCAGCTTGAACATCTGAAGTTCACGGTCCACGTGTTGCTGAAGCCTGGCTTGGAGAATTTTGAGCGTTACTTTACTAGCATGTGAGATGAGTGCAATTGTGTGGTAGTTTGAGCACTCTTTGGCATTGCCTTTCTTTGGGATTGGAATGAAAACTGACCTTTTGCAGTCCTGTGGCCACTGCTGAGTTTTCTAGCAGTGCTGGCATATTGAGCACAGCACTTTCACAGCATCACCTTTGGGATCTGAAATAGCTCAACTGGAATTCCATCAGCTCCATTAGCTTTGTTCGTAGTGATGCTTCCTAAGGCCCACTTGACTTCACATTCCAGGATGTCTGGCTCTAGGTGAGTGATCACACCATTGTGAGTGTCTGGGTTGTGAAGGTCTTTTTTGTACAGTTCTTGTGTGTGTTCTCTTGCCATCTCTTCTCAATATCTTCTGCTTCTGTGAGGTCCGTACCATTTCTGTCCTTTATTGAGCCCATCTTTGCATGAAATGTTCCCTTGGTATCTCTGGTTTTCTTGAAGAGATCTCTAGTCTTTCCCATTCTATTGTTTTCCTCTGTTTCTTTGCATTGATCAATGAGGGAGGCTTTCTTCTCTCTCCTTGCTATTCTTTGGAACTCTGCATTCAAATGGGTACATCTTTCCTTTCCTCCTTTGCTTTTAACGTCTCTTCTTTTTACAGCTATTTGTAAGGCCTCCTCAGACAGTCATTTTGCTTTTTTGAATTTCTTTTTATTGGGGATGGTCTTGATCCCTGTCTCCTGTACCATGTCATGAACCTCTGTCCATATTTCTTCAGGCTCTCTGTCAGAGCTAGTCCCTTAAATCTATTTTCCACTTCCATTGTACAAGCGTAAGGGATTTGATTTAAGTCATACCTGAATGGTCGAGTTGTTTTCCTCACTTTCTTCCACTGAAGTCTGAATCTGGCAATAAGGAGTTCATGATCTGAGCCACAGTCAGCTGCCAGTCTTGTTTTTGCTGACTGTATAGAGCTTGTCCATCTTTGGCTGCAAAGAATATAATCAATCTGATTTTGGTGTTGACCATCTGACGTTGTTCATGTGTAGAGTCTTCTCTTGTGTTGTTGGAAGAGAGTGTTTGCTATGAAAATGTATAAAATGTCAAATAATACACGAAAACATGACAAAACTCAACATTCATTCATCTCAATGAAAACTTTCAGAAATACAGGAATAAATGAAAAATTCCTCCGCCTCATGAACATCACCTGTAAAAAGAAAACGTATAGCTAACACACTGAGTATTAAAAGAATGAGTACTTTCCCTCCGTCAGGAATGAGATATGATATTCACTGTAAGTCTTGTTATTCAATTCACATACGCATAATCTTCTCATCCTGAATTACCCACACTCATGTGCTACAGGCATATGTGGTATGTTATCTAGCAATCCATTTTTTGGATACTAAAGACAATCTAAGTTCCTGACAGCTGCAGCACAGAGCAGAGACTTCTTCTTACTGGAAAAACACGAGGTAGATTCCCAAGGGCAGGAAATACTTGGGACTCGCCGAGCAGCACTGTGTTGGGTGATCATGTGGACTGGAAGATTTTTTTCTCACACTAAGAAGAACATCATAGCAAAATCTCTGCCCTCAAACATGGAACAGTAAGTCCTTAGGCCAGCTAATCTAATACAAAAAGGGTGTTCTCAGTTCTGAATCTTGTTTTTGTAGAACTGTCTTCTGCATCAAGGCATGCTCCCGAATGTGGAGACTGTTCCCCAGAAGCACATCTCTTTCTGGAGAACTGTCATAGCCCTTCATACCATTGATTATTTATCTGATCACTTCCTAGCTAATCTAATACAAAAAGGGTGTTCTCAGTTCTGAATCTTGTTTTTGTAGAACTGTCTTCTGCATCAAGGCATGCTCCCGAATGTGGAGACTGTTCCCCAGAAGCACATCTCTTTCTGGAGAACTGTCATAGCCCTTCATACCATTGATTATTTATCTGATCACTTCCCATGTATAAGACACTATATCCAGTACTCTAAAATACATCAATTTGTATATTCTCTGTTACCACTGCTGCTGCTGCTGCTGCTAAGTCACTTCAGTCGTGTCCAACTCTGTGCGACCCCATAGACAGCAGCCCAACAGGCTCCTCGTCCCTGGGATTCTCCAGGCAAGAACACTGGAGTGGGTTGCCATTTCCTTCTCCAATGCATGAAAGTGACAAGTGAGAGTGAAGTCGCTCAGTCGTGTTTGACTCTTCGCGATCCCATGGACTGCAGCCCACCAGGCTCCTATGTCCATGGGATTTTCCAGGCAAGAGTACTGGAGTGGGGTGCCATTGCCTTCTCCGTTATGACCACTAGGTAGGCTTTATTATCCCTAGTCCACAGAAGAAAGTGGGACTTAGAAACAGTAACTAATATGTTCAAAGAGACACAAATATTATAATGAAAAGCCATGGTTAGTTTTCAGTTCTTTTGCTTACAAATTCAGTGCTCCTTCCATTAAACCAAAGATCACCTAAGGGACTGATGCACCAGAGAAGCTTGCAGTGAGCAGCGTTTCTGTGACTTTGGGCTTATTTCAATAAAGTTTTTTGTTTCATTTCATGACAGTATTTTAAAAATGAATTTTCTAGTTATAAAGATAGCTTCTGTTGACAATGGAAATCCTCAATTGAAGACAGTTTATGAAGAAAATCATAGCAGATTTCTTGCCCTCTTTCTCCTCATCACCATCATCGCTAACTTTATTGAGTTTCCTATATGCAGGCACTGTAATAAGCATTTTACATGGATTATGTCATCACCTGATCCTGTAAACAATCTTATGAGATAACTAGTATCATTTTTTGCTCCCTCATTTTTTAACACATTGCCTATAAAATCGATCAAAACAGAATTCAAATCTGTTAGTCCTTAAGGGACTTCGTGTTCTCCCTGAAGCTTACCAATTTGGTTTGAAATATAGTTCATATAAATCCTTATCCATAGCTTTCATTCCCTCTCCCTACAGCCCTTGGTGCTCAAATATATCACAACATATGATTTGACTTGATGGTTTTTATCCATGGCAAGACAGAACAGTTTTAAAAAGAACTGAAAATGCTCCCAAAATTCAGTTCCTCTGATATTCTTCCTGAATTCAGTATGGGAATGAGTCTCCTGAGATCTCTAAATGACACTGTCCTTGTCTTCGGTCCTGAGGAGCCTGTCCAATGGCAAAAACAGAACCTCTCATTGCACATCTATCACTCATGGGCCAAGAAGAAAGCTTGGTATATACTTCTGACCTCCCTGGAAACTACCTGCTTATCTGTCCTTGGTCCATCAGTCCTCATGCCTGACCTCAAAGACAATCTCTTTGAAAAATAATGAAAATCCAATCAACAAAATCAAACCTAGTGGTCCAAGTCTTGTCACTTCTGAAGGTACCCAAAATACTGTAGAAGGGGTAGCTTCATAAGTGGGTGCTCTGTTTCCCAAGTGAAATAACAAAGCTTCCCAGATACTTGGCATGCTACTCAAATAGCTGCTCAAATGGATGTGGTCTCCTTGACAGAGAAGATCAGGGAAAGGCTAGAGCAGAATTCAGGAGCCGGAAGCAGTGTGTCTCTGAGGTACACAGCCACAACTGCTGGAAAATCAAGACTTTACAGTTGGTAGAACTGAGACCAGCTAAGTATAGTGGCAGCCTACTCGCTTCTAATCCTAGATTCCTGTATCTTTAATAAGTATATGGTGATCCTTAAGCACACTCAAGTTTGAGAACCAGTGTAATAGACTCAGGAGCCAAACAACCTGGGTTCCAATCTCTTTGTGTCTTAATACCTATACCTGAAAAATGAGGACATTCATAATATACAATTCCTAAGATTAAATGAGATATTGTGTATAAAAAGCCCCAAAGTGACTAGCATGGAGTGAGCACTCAATTTCCATTAGCTACGAGTCTTATAAAAATCACATTTGCATAACAGAGTTACCCTTTCCAAAAAGACTTTCACAATTATAAAACCATATTACTTTACAACAATACTAAAAGGCAATAAAAATTTCATTATGCCTATTTTAAAGGGGAGGAAATGAAAGGACAAGAGAAACTGGGGCTTAGAGTGGCAAATAGGACTCATCCTGTATACAAAGCACAATTGATGAGAACGGTTGTCTGTGGTGCAGTATTGAAAAGGTTCCTTGGTACCACCGAGGCAACAGACTTAGTTAAACCAACCTGCTGATAAGGGGCAGAGTTGAAAATAAAATCAGAAAGTAAGATCGGCTACCCAACATCCACATTCATCTTTTATCTCACACAGAAACCCTAGGCTGTTGAGCACAGGAACATGCTCATTGATGGTGGGCATAATATAAAGCAGGATGTTATGGAAGAAACTTGGCACATCTTATTAAAAGAGAATTGCTTTGCTTTGGAGCAATATCCTTCTTATTGTGATATTTCTTTCTTTCTGCTACTTGGAACATGGAAACAAAGGCTGGTGCTACAGCAACAATATTGTGACCATTCATCAAACTGGAGGTTGGAGCCGGTCTATTGGAACAGTGGACAAAAATACAACAAGCTTGAGTGGTATCATACCAGCCAAGGATGGTATACATCTGGGGTTCATGTTATATGAAAGTATCTTATTAAAGCGACTGCTATTTGAGGGTGTTTATTAGTTGCAGTTGAATATAATTCCTAACTTGTATAAATCCTTTTTTTGTATTAGCACTACTTTTTTTCTAGAACTATTTTAATAAAAATCATACTGTTCTAGGGGACTTTAAGTTTTATTATATCTATATGCTCATTGCTAAACAACAAAGTACAAAGAAAAATAAATAAAACTCATGCATAACTTCAATGCCCAGAACTAAAATGCAGTTAACATTTTGATGTTTTGACTTCTAGTCTTTTTTCTAGCCCTATGTCATAAATATTGATGAGTTCATATATACACTTTCTTCATTTGTTTTATTTAATAAATGTTTGCCTGCTACATTAAAATTATTTTAAACAACACTGAATGCTATATAACAGTGTACTCTGTGGATGCATCATAATTAGCATTTTCCTACGATACTGACTGTTTTCTGTGTTTTGATGTTACAGACATTACTACACTGAACATTTTAATGTATAAAGATGATTTGTTTCTGTATTTCAGATTCTTTCCTTTGGGCAGATTCCTAATGTAGCATTATTAGGTGAATTCGTGAATTCGCTCAGTCGTGTCCGACTCTTTGCGACCCCATGGACTGTAGCCTACCAGGCTCCTCTGTCCATGGGATTTTCCAGGCAATAGTACTGGAGTGGACTGCCATTTCCATCTCCAGGGGATCTTCCTAACCCAGGGATTGAACCTAGGTCTCCCACATTGTAGAGACGCTTTATCGTCTGAGCCACCAGGGAAGTAGCATTATTAGGTAAAGGTTCTAAATATTTTCTAGACTCAATGCACAGGGTCAAAATGGTTTTCCAAAATATACTGCCATATACCCAGTCCATTCAGTGGCACAAAGTATGGTTTATTTGATTATTTTAGCTAGCTTACTAAATGGAAAAGTTACATTCCAGGGTAGTTTTACTTTTGAAGTGTTAAGTTATTTTTGAGCGTGAACATTGCTCATGTTCATCACCACTTGGGCTCCCTACTGTGTTTTTTACATTTTTGTATCTCCCATATGTATCACATGTCCTGGATCACAGGATAGACTCAACATGGCTTGAAAGATATGGTTATTCTTTAATAATCATGAGAGAAATTTCCTTTAGAATCATTACAGATTAGATAGTATCCCATGGTGTTTCATTCTTTGAGTACTAGTAACCCATGAATGGGCTTCCCTGGTGGCTCAGACAGTAAAGGGTCTGCCTACAACGTGGGAGACCTGGGTTTGACCCCTGGGTCGAGAAGATCCCCTGGAGAAAGAAATGGCAACCCACTTCAGTATTCATGCCTGGAAAATCCCATGGACCAAGGAGCCTGGTGGGCTACAGTCCATAGGGTTGCAAAGAGTCGGATATGACTGAGCAACTTCACTACTTCACAAATCCATGAATGAGTCCAATAATTATAGCTAACACTGAGTGTTCTCTATTTGTTACACACTTCTTTAGCGACCCTGTGAGGTAGATAGTGTTAGTCTCCCTATTTTGGGATTTCGAAGCTGAGGCAAAGAGATGTTAAATCAAAGGAACAAGGATTTTAACTTGTGCCATGTTGTTCTAGAATGAGTTTTTACTCAGTAAAAATGTGACTGGAAACTTGTTAAGCATTTTGGGGAAATAAAGAGGGGGATAAAACATGATCCTGTCCCCTCAAAATTCAATCTGATCTTATAGACAAAACCAGAGACAGTGAACGTGGATAATAACAGTGATAATAGTAATCCACATTTATTGAGTGCGAGACACTGTTCTAAGCACTTAATCCTCTGAAAACACTCATGCTATAGATACTATTATTATTTCCATTTTAAAGATAAAGAAACGAAAGCAGAGATGTTACGCAGTTTGTTCTAGGCAGTAAGTGATGGAGCCAGGATTTGAATCGAGACAGATGCCAGAGCCCACCTTCTTAACCACTTTGTATAAAATGTTCAAAGGTTGAATATAAAAGAATAGAAGATGCCACCTACTTAACTGTCAAAGAAAGAGACTCAGTGTACTAAGTGAATTCACAAGACAGTATATTCATTGTGAACTGCTAGCCCTGCCATCCTTCATTTTGAAATTAAAATGGCAGCTAAAATAACAGGGGGCTTTAGAGAAAAGGCCTAGAGTTTCTAACTTCAGACAAATGTAGCTTCAGATCTCAACTCTACCACTTCCTAAAATAATGTGAATAAATACTCTTCTGTAACAAGGGGGCTGTAAAGACGATGTAAATTGCTCTACAAATGGACATCTAACAAACTTCCAAGCCTTTTGTAGAAACACAAAAAGTGTGATTTATCTTATGAAGCGACACTATGGATTGACTCTTTTATCAGACCTTCCTCTGCAGTAAGAGTATAAAAACTAAAATAGTAGATTTTCCAGCCTTCCAATGATGTGGTATGGGCAATGAGGAACAGGCAGATGCCTTTAGGAAGCTGTCTACCCACAAATAAAAAGTAAATGCCGTGCAGGAAAAGACCCACCTTCTTTATCTTGTCCAGACTTGTAAAACGATTTCAGGCAGAGTAGTAGTTGTTTTGAGAACGTGAAGACTAACACTGCTCAGAAATCATAATAGATGATCCCCAAATGGCCGTAGTTATTATTTTAAAGGCAATAAGAATTGCCTTTAAAATGATAAATAAAATGCCTGAGATTCATTTAAGTGCCATTTTTAAGAACCTGCTGCTGCTGCTAAGTCACTTCAGTCGTGTCCGACTCTGTGCGACCCCATAGATGGCAGCCCACCAGGCTCCCCTGTCCCTGGGATTCTCCAGGCAAGAACACTGGACTGGGCTGCCATTTCCTTCTCCAATGCAGGAAAGTGAAAAGTGAAAGGGAAGTCACTCAGTTGTGTCGACTCTTAGTGACCTCATAGACTGCAGCCCACCAGGCTCCTCCATCCATGGGATTTTCCAGGCAAGAGTACTGGAGTGGGGTGCCATCGCCTTCTCCGTTATAAGAACCTACTATGGGCCAAATCCTGGAATTCTAAAAGCTAAGCACAAACCAAAACAAAACAAAATCACGTTCCTGCTTCCTCCCATTCCTGCTCTCCTTCCCACACCACGGACTGTAGAGGAACACAGTGGAAACACAAAATGAACAGACATATAAATGAATCACCTAGGAGAAAAAGAACTAGGGGGAAAAATAAAGCAGAGTTCAGGGGCCACAAGGGAGGGAGGCATGAGAAGCAGCGGGGTGGGACATTACCATGGTCAACAGTGAGTGATGCTTTGGTCTTCAGAACGAAAAATCTCTCATCATTCTGCTGGTAGAAGATGAAGGGCCAGAGAACCCATTAGTTTCATTGACTAACCTAATGTCATATAGTGCTGATTTCTTCTGAATCAGTCCCAGTTAGAGTAAAAATTCTTGTCCTTAAAATTTTTAATGTATACATATAATATATAAATAAATGCACAAGATGCCATATATATGATGTATATACACACACGTATGGCATATATGTATATACACACATGTATATGTGTCACGTATGTACATGACTACATATATACATACATATGGTGTCTTTTTATACATTAAAATATATGTACATATATATATATACACACACATACATGTATATTTTAAAGAGTTGAATACTGGATAGCTAGGTATCTCACAGCTCCACCTTGATAACTATTTTTTTCAAAACTCTTCCATTAAACATGAGGACTTTAAGCAACTGGATGCAAAAGGGACATTAAAATCATGCTCTCCATTGTCTAAAATGTTTCTACTTATTTTTATAAAGTGTATGCCTTTTTCCAGTACCCCATGCTCCACAGGAATAACATACTTTGTCAATTTTGCTTTGGGAGAAAAAAGAAAGAAAATGCAAAACTGAACTCTGTGTGTATACACACACACACACACACACACACACACACACACACACACATTTTGTTTGTTTGCTTAGACAAAGCTATTTCCCTCCTTTTATTTCGGCCTATTCTGTCCAGTGTGACGGCATGGCTACTGGCAAAGTCCATTCTATCTTTTAGCCTCTATGGCCCCACCAGACTCACAGCAGAGCTTCAAAATATCGACTTGAAAAGTAATTAAGATATAAGTATTCCAAAAGAGAACACATGGTTATTTAAAGTCATTGGACACCATTCAAAAGGAAAGATCTGTGGAATGCAAGGGCTGAGAGCCATCATGCTGCTTCTCGCCCACTTCTCACATTAAGAAAAAGGACTAATTATAAATCTCCAGCAAATATGACCTGGTAAAGAGTTTTCAAACAAAAGCCTGCACAGAACGGCATATCTGGCAGATCTGGGCACTTGTTTTCCCTAATAACCATTAAGGTTGTTCCTATAAACCATTTTACAGCAACATTAGAAATATCAGAGTTTACGTTCTCCTTAATGAATTGCTGCAGAATGTTTGCGCTGCATCACGTCTCCAAATGATGCCTTCTCCTCGCTTTGTCTCTGCTGAGCTTTTTCCCCCCTTAACATTTCATTTCCAATGACACGTCAGCCGTCTTTCACCAACCTCAAAGGAAAGTTGAATGCGGGGCTCACAAAGTTAAGCTGACATTTGCTCCCTTCCAATAAAAAATATTTAGTCCATTAAACATAAATAGCTGTCATTATGATACATGGACTGAGTGCAAACCTCCCGGTTCCCTCTGATGTTTATTACATCCAAACAACTGCAGTGCCTGCATGTTTTCAACTTTAGTGTATTGATTAAACTTTTAAATGGCTGCCATATAACCCAGGGACAGCGGGAAGATTAATTTGCGTCAATGTTCATCTGTAATTCATTAGCCATTTATTCTTTACAACCACATGGGCTATCAAGAAAATGCAGGCCATTTTTCACTCGGCACAGGCTGAGAACAGATTCTGAAATTTGTGCTGCATACAAATAAGTTCCCGGGCCTGGCTAGTTGCTTGGCTTTTCAAAAGTTGAAGTTGGGAAACGGCAGCCAGGAAGGAACATTAAAAACCAGAAATGGGGGGAACAAATACATCCTCGGGGTGCTCGTGGCTTCACGGAGTTTGTCCAGTGTCTTTTCATCCATGGATTATGGTTTCTTACTTCAGGCAGATAAAAATAACAGAAACTTGTGTCTGAGCAAAGGTCATCAATAAAATGGGTTGCTTTTTCCTATCCCTCCCTCTTCACTCCCCCCCCCTTTTTTTTTAGTATTTCCTAAAATGCTGTTTCTGGCAGAAAACTCTTGAAAGTGGCAGAGGAGGACAGACAAGCATAGCCTGAGAGGAACTTGGAGCTGCACCCTCAGATGACGGTGGCATTTGGACCCACTCTCCCTGAAACTCTTCCCCTGCCTTGCGCTGGGAAGGTGCCCAACCAAATAGCAGCGCTTTTCCTGAGGGAAGAGGTAAGCCATCTGGCTTCTCCATGTGCCCTTCTGACCCCCTTGGCAGAACACAAAATGCATATTAAAGGCATAAATGGAACGGGCACCCTGGTTACAGGCCCTTCGACACACCAGGCACTCAGAGAGGGAAGGAAGGAGGAGCCCACGTGCGCTCAGGTCAGGGCTGGACGAGGATAAAGCATGCAAGGGAAATTTTTCTTCATAAGGATGAATAATTAAAGTGGAGAGCTAAGCGTCCTGGCCTCACACTGGCTAATAACTGTGCAAGTGAGCAGTGGAAAATCAATGGTCAGGACATCTGGGAAGAGGACTGGCAGGTACCCATTTGCAGGACGTGTGAAAGGCAACGTGCAGATGCTCAAGGCGACAACTGTTTGCTCTGGTCCAGAGTGTCCACAAAAATCAAAGGCACCAGGCATGCTGGTAACCTTTGGTAACAGAGTCTATGAAACAGCTTACAAAGAAGGGCTTGGGGAGGAGGCTGTAAATTACTCATTTATAATATAACAGCTCCGGCTGCTTACAGCCAAGGATGAAAGGGAACCCTCCACAAAGGCTCCATCTGGAGCCCTGCTTGTCCCAACCCAGGAGTCGCCAGCACTAAGAATCCTCCATACAACTCCTTTTCAGGCCGCTGGGGGAGATGGGTATGTGTGGCGGGGGTGGGGTGGGATCATCACACATCATACAGATGCAGCTTGAAGAGTTTTATTTGGCCCGTGGATGTGACATGTGTCAAAAGGAATGCACATGAATTGGAGAAAAATGCACTGGACGGAACCTCAAGGTCATTAGATCCATCTTCTACTGTGTACAGGATCTGTCAACTTTATCTCTTTTTTCCACAGTAATGAGTACCCTTGGCTTTGCATTTCACAGGAGCTCAACACATATTTGTAGAGTGATTGGCTAATCAACCTAAAGCACACAGATTCATTCATTCAACCATTCAATGAAGCCTATGTATGGACCGTCTATCATACCTCCAAACTGTTCTAGACCAAAGCTAAAATGAGGAGGAAGTACAGGTGCAAACTCTCAGCAACAGGGTATTTCTCTGTCACACATGACTTTTACTTTCCTGTGGGGCCAAGGTTTATCCTTGAATCCCACCCACGATCGTGGGTTTCGAGGACCAAAGCCCTGTGTTTTGTCTAATCTTTCTATGGGCAAACACTGAAAATGATGGGGCTTGGGCAGCTTACCCCTTGTTAACTGAGTAACAGCTAGAATAAATGAATCTGAAATTCTAAAAGAAAAAAAAATCAAAATACATGTTTACTGGAAATGTCAATTAACTTCTAAGGATAAGCGCAATGTCTGTAGGTGAGGTTAGCATACAGTGTGATTTTGGAGATGACGCGCCACAAATTTGCATGCATTTATCACTACTGATCCTGACTGAGGAACAAAAAGAAATTTTGTTAAAGTTTCAGACAATTGAGAAACAAATACTGAAGACAATTGCATTTACTACATTTTTTTTTGAGGATATAGGTCATAAAGAATAAACAAAAATCATTATCTCTACTCTCAGCAAGGACTTTACAGTGTCTTGGTGACAAAAATTAACCAAGAAACCTAACTAATACAAAAAAGAATCAGGGACAAACATATTTAACACGCTTTTTTCCTCTTCTCTTAAATAATCTATAGAAAAATATTTATGTCCAGTGACATCAAATTTGCTGGGATACCAGAATTTCTCACACAAAAAAACTGATGGCTGAAAGTCATCCAACAACATATACTGACACCTGAAAACACTCGTATGCTTTTTCCCTTTAATTTCAATTCTTGATTCCTATTTTAAGGATATCATTCCCCAAAGAGAGGAAACTACACAACAAAGATTTTACTGCAGTTTTCTGTTATAAGGAACAGAGTGTAAAGCAAAGATTAGGTAAATAATAGTACACTGACTCTATAGAATATTGGGTGGCTATTAAAATTTACAGCCAAGGATGAAAGGGAACCCTCCACAAAAGGCTCCATCTGGAGCCCTGCTTGTCCCAACCCAGGAGTCGCCAGCACTAAGAATCCTCCATACAACTCCTTTTCAGGCCGCTGGGGGAGATGGGTATGTGTGGCGGGGGTGGGGTGGGATCATCACACATCATACAGATGCAGCTTGAAGAGTTTTATTTGGCCCGTGGATGTGACATGTGTCAAAAGGAATGCACATGAATTGGAGAAAAATGCACTGGACGGAACCTCAAGGTCATTAGATCCATCTTCTACTGTGTACAGGATCTGTCAACTTTATCTCTTTTTTCCACAGTAATGAGTACCCTTGGCTTTGCATTTCACAGGAGCTCAACACATATTTGTAGAGTGATTGGCTAATCAACCTAAAGCACACAGATTCATTCATTCAACCATTCAATGAAGCCTATGTATGGACCGTCTATCATACCTCCAAACTGTTCTAGACCAAAGCTAAAATGAGGAGGAAGTACAGGTGCAAACTCTCAGCAACAGGGTATTTCTCTGTCACACATGACTTTTACTTTCCTGTGGGGCCAAGGTTTATCCTTGAATCCCACCCACGATCGTGGGTTTCGAGGACCAAAGCCCTGTGTTTTGTCTAATCTTTCTATGGGCAAACACTGAAAATGATGGGGCTTGGGCAGCTTACCCCTTGTTAACTGAGTAACAGCTAGAATAAATGAATCTGAAATTCTAAAAGAAAAAAAAATCAAAATACATGTTTACTGGAAATGTCAATTAACTTCTAAGGATAAGCGCAATGTCTGTAGGTGAGGTTAGCATACAGTGTGATTTTGGAGATGACGCGCCACAAATTTGCATGCATTTATCACTACTGATCCTGACTGAGGAACAAAAAGAAATTTTGTTAAAGTTTCAGACAATTGAGAAACAAATACTGAAGACAATTGCATTTACTACATTTTTTTTTGAGGATATAGGTCATAAAGAATAAACAAAAATCATTATCTCTACTCTCAGCAAGGACTTTACAGTGTCTTGGTGACAAAAATTAACTCAAGAAACCTAACTAATACAAAAAAGAATCAGGGACAAACATATTTAACACGCTTTTTTCCTCTTCTCTTAAATAATCTATAGAAAAATATTTATGTCCAGTGACATCAAATTTGCTGGGATACCAGAATTTCTCACACAAAAAAACTGATGGCTGAAAGTCATCCAACAACATATACTGACACCTGAAAACACTCGTATGCTTTTTCCCTTTAATTTCAATTCTTGATTCCTATTTTAAGGATATCATTCCCCAAAGAGAGGAAACTACACAACAAAGATTTTACTGCAGTTTTCTGTTATAAGGAACAGAGTGTAAAGCAAAGATTAGGTAAATAATAGTACACTGACTCTATAGAATATTGGGTGGCTATTAAAATGATAAGAATGAATACAATGAAGCAACAGAGAGAAGCTTAAGTCTATGCTAAAATAAGCCACAAAACTGTAAGTTCACCAGGTTACAGCTATGTATTTGTAGTAAAGTACTGTAAGGGAATATATACAACTCAAAATAGGGAGTTAAAGCTTAACAAAGTATGTATTCTTTCTTTATCAAATGTTCTGAGAGTCTGTTTTATTATTTCAATAATTAGAAAATGTTCAAAAATATTTAAACTGTAGAGAACAGATAACAAAAGCTATGAATATTGAAAGGAAGCTTCATGCTGGAGGAGCTAAAGTTTGGTCTTAAATTTCTTTTTTTTTAAGAAACGATTCCTAATACACAGAAAAGAAGAGAAAGACTGTCCCTGGAAAGGAATATTCTCAGCAAAGTATTTGAAATGTGCATGACCTGAAGAAGGAATAATGAAGAGATTTGTCTGGCTAGAGTAGATGAGATACTTTGGAGAAATAGTGTTAGACAAATAACACTGGATAATTTTTTAAAACTTTGGTTATGTCAGAGTGTAATTATTTCCTTTTGACTTTCTCTTTTTCAAACTAATAGATGTATTTCTGACTTTACAATCCTACTTTAGCTCTACCTAAGTATATGGGATAAATGAAATTAAAAATAATATATCAAAAGGATTGGTTATGTTTGTAGTTTTCAACTTTAGGAAGTGACTTTCAACTTAGCTAATAAATTAAAAAAAGGATAGTTGAGATCATTTTGAAATAGAAGAACAGGAATAATGTTTGCAATTTTGCACTAAGTGTCCAATAAAATGGAGGAAAAAATATAAAGAAAAAGAATGGGGTGGGTGATGAGAATTATCATTGCCTCATAAATAACAATGCTACAATAATTAAACATGGAACTTGTAAAAAAATGAAAGAGATTAATGGTACAAAAAAGCAAGCAAGAAAAAGAAGATTCTATTATAAAGGAATTTAAACCGTCATAAAGTTGATAGTTTATATCAGTGAGGAAATGAAAACCTGTTTAATAAATGCTAAAGGGACAAAATAAATCTGCAGTCCTAACCAGATATTCAAAAAAATAACTGTACAATAGCAACAGAAAGTGACTGGAGACTCTCCAGCCTCTAGGGATACGCATAAAGTCAGAGGCAGAAATAACACAGGAAAATACTGTCAGATTTGGCCATGTAAAAGCTTAAAAGTCTCTACATAAGAAAACATCATAAAAAAGAAAAACCCAAACTGCAGATAAACAGATATCTTAGATTTATTTTCCAAGACAGGCAAAAGGTTACTATCGCTAACATGGCAAATACTTTTTAGAAATCAAAATGAAAATTACTACCATCTCCTTAGCTAAATGGGTAAACAATACAAACAACTGTTTACGAGAAAATAAAAATACCCAATAAACTATTTCTAGCCTCCCAAGGCTGAAGATAAATATTTTTTAAAACAGCTGTTTCATACTTCAAACGTAATATGAAGTTTTGAAATGAACCCTCTCACACTCTGCTGATAAAAGTTTAAATTGATACAGCTTTATGAGATGGCTTACCCCTAAACACATATGGATAGTTTTTTGCCTCTGAAATACTGTCTGCGTTAGGAGGACAATTTACTTTTTACTGAATAAACTTGTAATTAAAAAAAAATGCTGCAACTGTGTTGATCATTAAGAACAAACCAGTAGAAGTTTTGTTCTGCTTTTGCTTATTTTTTGTAGCCACTCCTTATCTAGTTAAGATGTTCCCTTCAATTCCTTGTTCCAGGAGAGCTTTAATTTTTTTTTTAATTACAAACAGATGCATGCCATTAATACTATTTATGTTTTTAACTATCATTTTATTATCATTAGGAGTTTTTAATTTTGAACAAACCAGTAGAAGTTTTGTTCTGCTTTTGCTTATTTTTTGTAGCCACTCCTTATCTAGTTAAGATGTTCCCTTCAATTCCTTGTTCCAGGAGAGCTTTAATTTTTTTTTTAATTACAAACAGATGCATGCCATTAATACTATTTTATGTTTTTAACTATCATTTTATTATCATTAGGAGTTTTTAATTTCTATTACTTTATGAGCTATGGTGTTTTGCAAACATCCAAATGTATGAGGTGTTCATCAATAGATGAATGGATAAAGATGATGTGATGTGTATGTGTGTGTGTGTATATATATATATATATGTGTGTGTGTGTGTGTGTGTGTGTGTGTGTGACTATTATTAACCCATAAAAAAGAATGAGCCCCATTTGCAGCAACATGGATTGCTCTAGAGATCATCATACTAAGAAACAGATGATAAAAACAAATATCATATGATATTGCTTACATGTGGAATCTAAAAAGACTGATACAAATAAACTGATTCACAAAACATAAAAAGACCCACAGACATAGAAAACAAACTTATGTTTACCAAAGGGATAAACTACAGGCTGGTAAATTAGGAGTTTGGGATTAGAATACAAACACTACTGTATAATGTAGGGAAGTATTAAAAATACAATATTTTTGCAATAACCTATAAAGGCAAAGAATCTGAAAAAATATGCATAACTGAATCACTTTCCTGCATACTTGAAACTAACACAACATTGAAAATCAATTATATGTCAATAAAAAAGAAAAACAAAAATTTTTAAAAAGAACAAAAATATTGAGATTGTTAATGGTATTGATTTTCTATTCCATTAGTGTTTGTCTGTTTGACCTACGACAAATTGAGAGAAATATTTCAAAATCTTTGAAATTATATCGATTTTTCTACTCCTTATTTTTATGTAAACACTTGCTTTATATGCTGTGAGGGGACCTTAGCATGTTAATTCTAAAACATATTGAACATCATTCCAAATATTCCTTTCTGGATTATTTCCATTTTTTCTTAGGTACATGCTTTCAAAGTTCTTTCAGATGACTATATAGGAGTAAGTTCTTCCCATTCCATCTCAATATTGCTTTATTTTGCACTCTGAAAATGAGACTTCACTGAGATGTGTATAAGAGACAGACCTACGACAAATTGAGAGAAATATTTCAAAATCTTTGAAATTATATCGATTTTTCTACTCCTTATTTTTATGTAAACACTTGCTTTATATGCTGTGAGGGGACCTTAGCATGTTAATTCTAAAACATATTGAACATCATTCCAAATATTCCTTTCTGGATTATTTCCATTTTTTCTTAGGTACATGCTTTCAAAGTTCTTTCAGATGACTATATAGGAGTAAGTTCTTCCCATTCCATCTCAATATTGCTTTATTTTGCACTCATTCTAGAAAAACAGTTTCACTTCAAATACAGTTCTAGGCTAACATTTACTTTTCTATCAGTTCTCTGAAAAAATAACTCCAGTGATTCTTGGCTTCCATTTTGATGCTGAGAAATTCACCTTTTGCTTTCATTCTAATTGTCATTTCTTTGTAGGAGATTTTTTTTTTTTGGTCTATTTTCTTTTAAGAAACATTCTGTTTCAGTCCTCTGTAGTTGTAATAATTTTGTTTAGATGCAACTTTGAAAACTATATACTATTTTCTCTTTCATGTGCTTCCTGCATGTTTTCATGCATTTCATTATTCTGAAGAATTTTCAATTCTCATCTCTTCAAGATGCCTCTCCTAATTCTTTTCTGTTCTCTCTAGGCCTTTGAATTCATGAATGGGAACCCTTCTCATTCTAGCCTCCATGTCATATAACCTCTCGGTCTTTCTATCTCCTTGTATTTCTGTGTTGTGTTTGTATGCTTTCTTTACATCTAATCATTCAGCATCAGTAACAGTTCAGTCACTCAGTCGTGTCTGACTCTTTGTGACCCCATGGACTGCAGCATGCCAGGCCTCCCTATCCAAAACCAATTCCTGGATTTTACTCAAACTCATATCCCTTGAGTTGGTGACACCATCCAACCATCTCATCCTCTGTTGTCCCCTTCTCCTCCTGTCTTCAATCTTTCCCAGCATCGGGGTCTATTCAAATGGGTCAGTTCTTCCCATCAGGTGGCCAAAGTATTCGAGTTTCAGCTTTAGCACCAGTCCTTCCAGTGAATATTCAGGACTGATTTCCTAAAGGAGGGACTGGTTGGATCTCCTTGCAGTCCAAGGGACTCTCAAGAGTCTTCTTTACTAGTGTGTGAGATGAGTGCAACTGTGTGGTAGTTTGAGCATTCCTTGGCATTGCCTTTCTTTGGGATTGGAATGAAAACTGACCTTTTCCAGTCCTATGGTCACTGCTGAGTTTTCCAAATTTGCTGGCATATTGAGCACAGCATTTTCATAACATCACCTTTAGGATTTGAAATAGCTCAACTGGAATTCCATCACCTGCACTAGCTTTGTCTGCAGTGATGCTTCCTAAGGCCCACTTGACTTTGCATTCCAGGACGTCTGGATCTAGGTGAGTGATCTCGCCATTATGGTTATCTGAGTCATGAAGATCTTTTCTGTATAGTTCTTCTGTGTATTCTTTCATCTCTTAATATTTTCTGCTTCTTTTAGGACAATTTCTGTCCTTTATTGGGCCCATCTTTGCATGAAGTGTTCCCTTGGTATCTCTTTGATCTCGCCATTATGGTTATCTGAGTCATGAAGATCTTTTCTGTATAGTTCTTCTGTGTATTCTTTCATCTCTTAATATTTTCTGCTTCTTTTAGGACAATTTCTGTCCTTTATTGGGCCCATCTTTGCATGAAATGTTCCCTTGGTATCTCTAACTTTCTTGAAGAGGTATCTAGTCTTTCCCATTCTATTATTTTTCCTCTATTTCTTTACACTGATCACTGAGGAAGGCTTCTTATCTCTCCTTGCTATTCTTTGGAACTCTGCATTCAAATGAGTATATCTTTCCTTTTCTCCTTTGTCTTTTGCTTCTCTTCTTTTCACAGCTATTTGTAAGGTCTCCTCAGACAACCATTTTGCCTTTTTCCATTTCTTTTTCTTAGGGATGATCTTGGTCACTGGCTCCTGTGCAATGTCAAGAACCTCCATCCATAGTTCTTCAGGCACTCTGTCTGTCAGATCTAATCCCTTGAATGTATTTGTCACATTCCCTGTATAATCATAAGGGATTTGACTTAGGTCATATATCTGAATGGGCTAGTGGTTTTTCCTACTTTCTTTGATTTAAGTCTGGACTTGGCAATAAGGATGAGTATATCTTTCCTTTTCTCCTTTGTCTTTTGCTTCTCTTCTTTTCACAGCTATTTGTAAGGTCTCCTCAGACAACCATTTTGCCTTTTTCCATTTCTTTTTCTTAGGGATGATCTTGGTCACTGGCTCCTGTGCAATGTCAAGAACCTCCATCCATAGTTCTTCAGGCACTCTGTCTGTCAGATCTAATCCCTTGAATGTATTTGTCACATTCCCTGTATAATCATAAGGGATTTGACTTAGGTCATATATCTGAATGGGCTAGTGGTTTTTCCTACTTTCTTTGATTTAAGTCTGAACCTGGCAATAAGGAGTTCAGGATCTGAGCCATAGTCAGCTCCTGGTCTTATTTTTGCTGACTGTATAGAGCTTGTCCATCTTTGGCAGCAAAGAATATAATCAATCTGATTTCAGTGTTGACCATCTGGTGATGTCCATGTGTAGTCTTCTCTTGTGTTGTTGGAAGAGGGTGTTTGCTATGACCAGTGCATTCTCTTGGCAAAACTCTATGAGCCTTTGCCCTGCTTCATTCTGTACTCCAAGGCCAAATTTGCCTGTTACTCCAAGTATTTCTTGACTTCCTACTTTTGCATTCCAGTCCCCTATAATGAGAAGGACAATTTTTTTTTTCTGAATGTTAGTTTTAGAAGGTTTTATGTATCTTCAAAGAACCAACTTCAGCTTCTTAAACTTCAGCTTCTTTAGCATTCTTGCTCAGAGAATAGACTTGGATTACTGTGATATTGAATGGCTTACCTTGGGAATGAACAGAGATCATTCTTTTGGTTTTGAGATTGCATCCAAATACCGCATTTTGGACTCTTTTGTTGACTATGATGGCTACTCCATTTCTTCTGAGGGATTATTGCCCATAGTAGTAGATATAATGGTCATCTGAGTTAAATGCACCCATTCCAGTTCATTTTAGTTCGCTGATTCCTAAAATGTTGATGTTCCCTCTTGCCATCTCCTCTGACCACTTCCTATTTGCCTTGATTCATGGACCTAACATTCTCGGTTCCTATGTAATACTGCTCTTTACAGCATCGGACCTTACTTGTATCACCAGTCACATCCACAACTGGGTGATGGTGTTGCTTTGGTTCCATCTCTTCATTCTTTCTGGAGTTAGTTCTCCACTGATCTCCAGTAGCATACTGGGCACCTACTGACCTGGGGAGTTCATCTTTCAGTGTCCTATCTTTTTGCCTTTTCATACTGTTCATGGGCTTCGCACGGCAAGAATGCCGAAGTGGTTTGAAAATCTTCTCATTAGTTTTCTAATAATTTCCTTCAATGATCTAATATATTTAATATAATTTGATTATTAAATATGCAAATTATATTTTGTATTAAAAATTTTACATAGAAAATTTCATATTGGTTATCTCAGTCTTTACTGTTTTTTTGTTTCATTTCATTTCTTTATCATTTTATACAACATTGTCTTACATTCAGATTGTGATAACTCTAATATCTGATGTCACTGGGAGTGTTCTGTTTCTTGCTGACCTTATGCTTACATATTTTTGAGACTTTGGTAATTTTGGACTGTGCACTCGTATTTTCCTTTTCTCAACCTGTGGAAATTTTGATAGCCTAAATTGATGATACTTTCTTCCAGAAAGGATCTGTGCTACAGACCTAGATCACTTGATTAAATTTTGAGGATCCAGACTTAATAAAGGAGTATTACACTTACATCCCCTGTCTTGTGGTAGGTCCAAGTCTTTATTTCTACAGTACAGTGTTTGGATTTGAGGCAAATATCGACTTCCTTCACTACTTCAGCTTAATGTTTTTGTTGATTTTTCCCCTCCTTTGGTGAAATTACTATTTCTAGGTTCTGAATACATTTCTGACCTTTGGTGAAATTACTATTTCTAGGTTCTGGGTCAGAAACGTATCACAATAACTATTTATATAAAAACAAGATGTCTTAAAGAGGATGATATTAAGGATCCTTGTCTGTCATGCTTTCTAACACATTATTTTCAACACACACAAAAATAAAAACACTTAAGTTAGTGGAAATGATAGGACTAAATTCAAGGTAAAATTTGCCCCCAAGTAATAAAATTCAACTAATAAAGTTTTCCCCAAAATTTTTTGGTAGATAGACTATTTGATCTTTTTACTTATCTTCTAGAAATTTAGCTTAAGAAGATATGAAGAAACATTGTAAACTTAAATTTAGTTGGCCTATAAGCTCAGGACTCAGGCATGTCTGACTCTTTGTGACTCCATGGTCTGTAGCCCACCAGGCTCCTTGGTCCATGAGGATTCTCCAGGCAAAAATATAGGAGCGAGTTGCCATTTCCTTCTCCAGGGGTTCTACCCGACCCAGGGGTCAAACCCAAGTCTCTTGTGTCTCCTGCATTAGCAGGCAGATTCATTATCACTGAGCCACCTGGGAAGCCGAAGGTGGCCTATGGAATTGCAAAAACACACCCTCCACAGGCTTCCAAACTTTAAGATTTTATTAAGTTTGCAATTTAGTAATCATGTCCTAAAAAAGTCTATCATAAGTGAGGTGGCCACACAGAGCAGGAGCAGACACAGCACATCACAGCATAGGATTTCTTGCTTCTCAGAGCCCCTAATGAGCATATTTAGTACTTGGGATATGTCCATGCAAAGTATTGAAAAGTCCATTTTCTGTGCTACTGCCATTTTAATTCTCAAACTCTGCATAATCATTCCAAAAGAGGAATTGATATGTTCTCCCATGTTGGGGAAATTTTAGTTGCAGCACTCTTCTGATTCTTGAACAGGTGTGGAAGTAGTCAGTACCCAATTGTATTTGAATGATACCCTATTCTCCGTATTTCTAGTTTTCTAAAAGCCCATTTCTTCGGAGTCCCATGGGAATGTGTACACCAGGATACTTATTACAGAATTATTTATAATGGTGTAATAAAGCATCTGACTCTAGTTTTGATATTTGACTGTTAACGGCTTGTGAGTCCATTTCCTTACAGGTCCCATTCCTCTGGTTTCCCTTTGATCCACAGCTAGGCAAGCTGGTTAGAAAGCCCAGGTGTTTCCTTTTTCCCTGGGCCTGAGTGGGAAAGTTCAAATCATTCAAACCCTAGTGCACATACAGGAACCTCTCTCTGACACTACTGATAATCACAATAAAAACTAGCTGCTTCATTGAAGCCAAATGGGCTAGCTTGGATGCCTGTCCTATTCTCTCCAGAAGGCCTCATGTGTAATGAATGTCTTCATATCCTCTGATCCATGTGTGGTGCCATGAGTCTTGACATGGGGTCCAGTTATGGGAAGGCGTGATTGGTTCTGCACCAAAAGACAACTAGCCCTCTGTGCAGGATGGTCAGAGTAATGACCTCCACCATCTGCGAGACTTTCTGCTTTTGCTTTTGACTTGTTTATAGGCTCTGTTGCCTGCTGGTTAGTGTGCATTTTTGAAGTCAGCACATCAGTGCACATTTTGATCTGTATTTGCTGAGTACCACAAGTCTTTCTTTTAGATTGAAACAACCTAAGTCAAAGTTTCAATACTGGTATTTATGGACAGGAATAGAGATTGGAGTTCTCCTTAAAGTCACCTTAGCCTAGGCCTATCTTTGTACCTCAGACTGAATTTGTATCTCAGTTCCAGCAGCAGCTGTGACTTTTCCTCTGTTCAGGGAAAATCATCTTACCTCAAGACCACTGATTGTATCTCTCAACCAGGCATGGCCCCTTTTATATAATCAGGAGAAAAAACAATATTGATAACCTGTGCAGTATACAGGCCCATTGGGTGACACTGCTCTTGCAAAGAACAGCCACCACGCAGTGTGCTGAGATCTACATCCTAGAAACAGATCACTCACTAGGTCCCAACAAAGCTTTAAAAGCCTCTACTGCTGCTGTCTATGTTTCTGTCACCAAAATCAAATCTGAGCTTCAGAGTTATAGGGTAAGAACATTCACGCATTGCATAGTTCAGAGCCTCATAAAAGATGACCTTGAATGCTTTATCCCTACAACTCAAAGAATCAGAGGACAGCATCATCCAGACAACTGTAAACTTGACAGATAAAGATACTACCATCATACTGAGTGCTGTGGCTCATCAACATGCCAAATGGTTCATTCAAACACTACTTAAGCCAATGTTTCTACATCCAATAAATCACTGCCTTGGGGGAAGGTCCTAACCCTGATGATACTGAATTGGCATGTTCTGGAGGAAGATAGTTTATGTAAAACTGGGCAAGGTCAAGAAGATTCCCTGAAAGTATATCCAGAACAAACACCAAAAGAAAAAAGTGAGGGGTGGAGAAAATGAAAATAGAATTCCATACTTTGACTCAATTAGAAATCTAAAATTCTCTGAAAGAATTTAACAATAGAAAAGTTAAAAAGATTGCGATTTGGCTTTTTCGTCTTTAAGACATGGGTTCTAAATTAACTCTCATCTCTGCTAGGATGCACAAACTGGCAAACATCCTTGGCCTCGACTAGCACTGGGGCACAGATTACATCTATAACTGGGGATTACACTAAATATAAAGGGACACTATACTCTTAGAAGAGTGATTAAATGTACAACAGAGGACAGACAGGTATGCTTTACCTTCCTCAGTGGAACAACTGCCGCATCTAAATTCCCCATTACCTAAGCGCCCACTGTCCTCACAAGTTCTCTAGTGGACATGGATACTCTGACCTAAGGAGTAAAATTGAAAAAGAAATAAATCTCCGATACTTAAACTCAGCTTGAGAAAATGAGACTTCACTGATCAAAATGGGAACATTATTCCCTAGGTTGAAATATTTCATATAGCCTAATATAGATTTTAAAAAGGTCATGTATGGATGTTGGACTGTTAAGAAGGCTGAGCGCCAAAGAATTGATGCTTTTGAACTGTGGTGTTGGAGAAGACTCTTGAGAGTCCCTTGGACTGCAAGGAGATCCAACCAGTCCATTCTGAAGGGGATCAGCCCTGGGATTTCTTTGGAAGGAATCATGCTAAAGCTGAAACTCCAATATTTTGGACACCTCATGTGAAGAGTTGACTCAATGGAAAAGACTCTGATGCTGGGAGGGATTGGGGGCAGGAGGAGAAGGGGACGACAGAGGATGAGATGGCTGGATGGCATCACGGACTCGATGGACGTGAGTCTGAGTGAACTCCAGGAGTTGGTGATGGACAGGGAGGTCTGGCATGCTGCGATTCATGGGATCACAAAGAGTCGGACATGACTGAGACACTGAGCTGAACTGAACTGACAGAAATTAAGATTCATCATATAAGAAGTACTTAAGGAAGGAGGCTGCTTTTTCTTTTTTTGTACCGTCCTCCCATTTAATAGTGATACTGTCCATCATTATTGTTCTCTTCGGTCACTTGTGCTTTTGGAGTCATAGCTAGGAAGAGTTTTCCTAACCCAAGATCATGAGGACCTTATTCCTACATTTTCTTCTGATAGTTTTATATTATTCTTTTACTTTGATCTACAATCTATTTTGAGTTAATTTCTCTGTGAAGTATAGGAAGAGGTCCAACTTTATTATTTCAGATGTGGACATTGTACTGTCCCAGCACCATTTGTTGAAATGACTATTCTTTCCTCACTGAAATGTTCTGATACTGTTGTTGAAAATAAATTGACCTTATATATAAGGCTTATTTCTGGATTCCCAGATCTCTTGCATTGATCTCCATGCTTATCCTTAGGCCAGTACCATATTTTCTTCACGACTAGCTTTGCTGTAAGCTCTGAAACTATGAAGTATGAATCTGACCTTGTCTTTTTTTTAAGAGTGTGTCTTCTATTCTTTCATTTCCGTATGAATTTTAAGATCAGCTTGTCAATTTCCACAAAAAAACCCACCTGGGGTTTTTAATAGAGATTGTGTTGAAGCTGAACATCAAGAAGGGGAAAATGTTCATTTTAATAACATTGTCATACAATCCATAAACATGGAGCATCTTTCCATTCATTTAGGTATTCTTTAATTTCCCAGTGTTTTGAGTTTTTGTAGAGTAACTTTTGCTCTTCTTTTGTTAAATTTATTCCTAAGTAATTAATACTTTTACATACCTTGGTAAATGGAGTTATTTCTTTAAATTCATTTTGGATTGCTCATTACATATAAGTTTTTTGTATAGTGATCTGTACCTGGCAATCTTGCTAATTCATTTATGGTTCTAGTAGATTTTCAGTGCATTCTTTGGGATTTTCTGATGCGTAAGGTCATCTGACACCACCGTCAGGCAGCTGAAAGCACTCAGACCTCATCCTTCCCCATTTCCTTTTGCCCACATCTGGGAAAGCCAATAAGAAGTCCAGGTATTCCTTTCCTTGGTGTTGGAAGTTCAAATCCATGAGCCCTAGCCTGCACACAGGAACCAACATTCCAATCTATCCTTAGCCGCAATAAAAGCAAAAGTCACTTGCCCCTTTCCCACTCAGGGTCAGAAAGCCTCATGATATAAGTAATAAATGTTTTCCTATTCTCTTGGTGCCTATGTGGCATCAATAGTCTTGATATCTGAACCAAATGGGAAAGTGAAATATTGATCCTACACTATGGGGCAACAATAAGAAAAAGGGCAAAAAACAGAAACAATTCGAACATTCTACAGTAGGGACGAGATCAAATACAGCCATTAAAATTATATATCTGAGAACTAATAATATAGGAACATGCTCACAATGTAATATTGTGAGAAAAAGTATAAAAATCAATATGCAAGATAATCTCAGTTTTCATTTTGAATATTAATATATGCACACACAGACATATGTAAAAGAAAGAATGGAAGAAAATATGTTAGAAGTATTACTGGGTTGTGGGATCACAAGTTTATTTTTATTCCTTAATGTTGTACATTTTTCAAACGTTTTATGAAGAATGTTTATTATTTATTTTATCATTAATAAATACAAATATGAGCTGAAAATCCTACCAGGGAGTCATAGGTCTAATTTAAAATTATAGTCTATCATAAAAAAAATTCTACAAACAATAAATGCTGGAAAGGGTATGGAGAAAAGGGAACCTTCTTACAGTATTGGCGGGAATGTAAATTGATACAGCCACTATGGAGAATAGTATGGAAATTCCTTAAAAAACTAAAAATAGGACTACTATGTGACCCAGCAATCCTACTCCTGGGTGTATACCGAGAGAAAACCTTCATTCAAAAAGACATGTGCACCTCCAAAGTTCACAGCAGCACTGTGTACAGTTGCAGGATGTGGAAGCAACCTAAACACCCATCACCAGAGGAAAGGATGAAGATGTGGTGCAAACACACCACGGAATACTATACAGCCATGAAAATGAATGAAACAATGCCATATGCAGGGACATGGACGGACCTAGAGACTGTTATACACAGTGAAGCAAATCAGAAAGAGAAAACAAACACTGCATATAGACACATATAATATGTGGACGGAGAAGCCTGGTGGGCTGCAGTCCATGGGGTCGCTAGGAATCGGACACAACTGAGCGACTTTACTTTCACTTTTCCCTTTCATGCATTGGAGAAGGAAATGGCAGCCCACTCCAGTGTTCTTGCCTGGAGAATCCCAGGGAGCCTGGTGGGCTGCCATCTCTGGGGTCACACAGAGTCGGACATGACTGAAGCAACTTAGCAGCAGCAGTAGCAATATATGTAGAGTCTAGAAAATGGTATAGATAATCTTATCTGTAAAGCAGGAATAGAGACACAGATGTAGAGAACACAAGTATGGATACCAAGGGGAAAGTGGGGCTGGGATAATTTGGGAGATTGGGGTTGACATATATACACTATAGATATTATATACAAAATAGATAAGTAGTAAGAACCTACTATATAGCTCCGGGAACTCTACTCAGTGCTTTGTGGTGATGTATATGGGAAAGAAATTAAAAAATGAGGGTATATATGTAAATATATTGCTGATTCATTTTGGTGTATAGCAGAAACTAATACAACATTGTAAAGCACTAAACTTCATAAAAATGAATTTAAGAAAACATAACTGGATACGAGGTGGCTTGATTTGGCTGAAGTACAGATACCTGAGACTTTTACTGAGACACTTGTCTTTAGTTAGCTTAGGTAGGCCTTTGCATCTATTTAATTGTAATTTCCATTGGTGCTGAATTAATCATCCAATAAAAATAAAGCACTGGAACAAGTTTTCTTTTGGAAAGCATGCAGTTAGCATAACATTTACAAAATAAACACATTTAAGAAAAAAAGGAAAAAAAGAAAGGAGGTAGAAAGGAACTGATCTCTTGCAAGAGCTTTTGATTAGCTTTGGTATTTACAGATTCATCTTTCATAACATCTTTGTTCCCATGTTCATTCACCAGCTATAGTCTCAGTTCACCGTTATTATCCATTGCTAACTTTACTCAATGTTTTCTAATTCTGCTGTCTGTTTCTTAGGTCTCCCAAGAAGACTGCTTGCAGAGATATACTTGTAAAATATAGAGCCCTTGCTATTTTATAGCCCTAACAAAATTTCAAATTTTCAAGGCAGAGAGGACTCTTCAAAAAGTGACTCTTGCTTTATCTTCTAATAAAGCTCTTCACCCAGAATATCTTTTCTTCCTTGCCTCATCTTTCAGATCAAGTGTTTCTTCTACTGTCTTTTCTGAATTTATCTCCATCCACATAGCATAGCAACGCATGCGTGCTCAGTTGTGTCTGATTCTTTGTGACCCCATGGACTGTAGCCCGCAAGAATACTGGAGCAGGATGCCATTTCCTCTTCCAACAGCTCTTCCTAGCCCAGGGACTGAACCCAGGTCCTGAACTCAAGTTTCCCACTTTGCAGGCAGATTCTTTAGCAACTTGTGTGGTAGGATAACATTTTTGAAATGTTCCCTTCGATCACCTTGTCATTGGTCTTCCGTGCTGTCTTCCTCTAGATCTGTGGTTTTAACTCTTTTCCAACCCCTGTTATCTCTGCAAAGTTGTCTCTCTGTGGGGAGGCAAGGTTGGTAAGGCAGGTGGAGGTTATCTCCTCATTCCTGCTTTATCAAAAGGCGTTCATTTTTTTTCTCTTGTACAACCTGGTCTTCAAAGAAGGAATACACTGGAAAACAGGTTAATAGTTTTAAAACTTTTGAACTGTAAAGCTTAACCTGAAGAAGACTAGACTGATAGAGAATGTGGGCTGTGAAAGGACAGATTAGGAAGGTAACAGTGATAGGATCTTTCTCATAGATAGGATACTGGCTGAAGCTGTGGAAAGGTGGGCAATCGCATTTGGGGTCACAGACTCTGGGAGACCTCAATAGTGATCAGGAGTTCTCTAGTTGTGCAACAGAATTTTAGAGCCAGAAGGAATTATAAGATCCTCTAATCTGTCTTCCTCACTGTACAAGTGAAGAATGAATCCCTAGAGAAATCAAGTGGCTTTCTCAGGTTACTGGGTCATGCCACAATCCTGTGGCAAGATTAAAACTGGGTTCTTCTAGACTTCCTATGTGTGCCCTTCCCACCACATTCACTTACTCTACATGTAAGATCGGGGCATCCCTGGTGGCTCAGATGGTAAAGAATCTGCCTGCAAACGGGAGACCCATGCTTGATGCCTGGGTCGGGAAGATCTGCTGGAGGAGGAAAGGGAAACCTACTTCAGTATTTTTGCCTGGAAAATCCCACGGACACAGGAGCCTGGGGTGCTGTATAGTCCATGGTGTTGCGAAGAGTCCTGGGAACATGACTAAAAGACTAATACTTTCAGTTGTACATGTTAGATCAGTCCTTCCTGCAGTCCTCTGGAAATGATCATTACAACTGAATGATCCCAGTCATGACCGCTCACTGTTCTGCTCTCTGATAAGAGAAAAAAAGAACTTTGACATGAGTCTCTTGAAAATCTTAGGGTACAAGCTTGTGTCTGAAACTTTACACATGAGGGGATTTGAGACACTCAAGCTACTTTTGCACTGTGGTTGGAGCAAACTGATCCTAAATCTCAACTCAGAGATCTCTTTTCCATCCCTGTTGAGCAGCCCAAGTACTCAGAGAGGGGTCTGAGCTTGAGATAATCCAGACTGAACACATCACTGACCCCTTACCTCAACACACATGCACATGGGTGTGTACACATGAACACACACACTCTCTGTCTCTCCCTCTCAATATCCTTTATCTTGGCTTAAGCTTGTCTGCCGTACCACCTGTGACCTGGATGTTATAACCACAAGGCCAAAAGGGAACCATCCAGGAATCATGGAGCTAATGGAATTCTGTCTTCACAAAAGCAGCCTCAGTGTTTTCCAGTCAAGCTGCCCCTCTCTGTTCGCTTATGCAGTAACTCTGCAAACCATCATTCAGTGCCAGCAGGGAAGAATAAACTGGTTCTCATTTTCCCAAATTAATCAAATTTAGCATTTTGTAGGGATTGCATTTATCATGTCATAACATTTTGACAAATGAGGATTCTCCACGTCCTTTCCTTATTAGTCTGTACACTCAGCCCTCTGTGTTGCTTAGACGTTCCCACTACAGGCTAATTCAAGAAATTCCAGAAAATAGTTAAAAACTAAGGTTGTAAGATGCTTTAGATGTGGGTGAATGCTCTTTGCCTCTTTCTTTGGTAGAGATAAACCTGTCCTCTCAGTTGTTCATCACTCACATCCCAGAGAGCAAATACGCTTCATCTGACTGGTAATAGCTTCCACGTCCTATCTTGGGAAGGAACTTAAAGTCTTGTTTGGACTTATAAGGAAGGAGAGACATAATACATTAGTGATGTATGATGGCCTGAGCTTCAGGAAAATAACCAGCAAGTCTCCAGCATGGTTTGAGTTTTGATTTAGGTAGAATATGACACTGCAGCTAAAGGTGGAGATGAGGGAGAGGCATGCTCTCTGTGAATCCTAAGTTAGGCCTCCACTGTCCCCCAGAAACAACATTGACTTGGCAGTCAAACACATACCTGGCCCTGTCCTTATCCACTCTATCTCTTGCCTTATACACTAAAAACACCATTCTCTTATGTAGCATGACAACATTCCATGACAAGGCCTGAGCAGCTCTTAGACGCTAGACAAGTTGGAAGCCACTATAAAATAGATATTTCTTCTGAAGATAAGCTTTAGAAGGAAACATTCCAAAAGGCTCATTTTCCTTTGTTCATGTCTGGCCTATCAGAATTTATCATGACTCAGATACAAAGGCTCTTGAATGAATATAGAGAAAAGATAGACTCATGGGCATGGTCCAGACCCATGATTTGATTGCCATATAAAGCTTATGGTAGAAGTTTGTCTTCTTCATGACCCAAATGAAACCCACCACTAACCCAGTCAATCTCATGTACCCCAGTGGCTCCTAGTCTATTCATAGTAACATCTGTCTGACCTGGGAACTTGTAAGAAATTAAAATCTCAACCCTAATTACATACTTGCTCTCACACTTACTCTATTCATACTCACTTACTCATATTCACTCTCACACTTACTGAATCAGAATTTCTGAAATTGGGGTGCAGCAATTTATTTTCAAGACAATCACTTGAGTGATTCTGATACATGCCAACATTTGAAAATCAGCATCTTGCAATGCTGCCTAATAGCATTTTCTGCAAAGATGGAAAGCATGTCCTATGTTTGTAATGTATACTATTCACAGTCACTAGCCACATGAGACTCCTCAGCATTTGAAATGTGCAAATGAGCAATTTAATTTTTAATTTATTGAATTTTAATACATTTAATAAATTTAAATGTACCTAAGCATACATGGCAAGCGGCCAATATACAAGATAGCATGACTCTAGGCTGGTAGTATTTAAATATTTGGGGTTCTGAGAACTTTTTGAGAATCTTGTAAATCTATAAACCTATCCATGGGAAAAAATGCACCTATTTCAATAAACAAAATTTGGTAAACAGCTTCTGGAGGTTAAAGGAAATTGCAGAGCATTCAAAAGAATTCATTAAGTATCCACTCTCAACATTTCCAGCAGAATTTACAAGTTGTAGTTAAACTGTTAAAGTAAATCATCTTTATATGTATCATTAAAAACATTTTCTAAACCAATGAAAAACACAGATTGACATAGATTGAGGTCCAAGACATGTATTCAAAACTATTTCACCAAACCAATTTTCTGGACCCAAAAACAGCTGTGATGCCAAACACTAGAAACCCCAGCAAAATTTTACAAAATTTTAGAACCCCAGCAAAATTCTAGTTGTGCCTAAGAACATCTGTCCCCATTTTAAAATATCCCTCAATTGTTGCCAATGATATGTGTTGCAATACTGATCAGGCCAGTAGTATATGAAAACCTATATAGGAAAGTACAGAGGTGCCCACAGGTTTTGGACATCTGATAGGATGGGTGCCACCTTCCCGTGGAAGACTATGCTCTTGCAGAAGGACTGGCTTGCATGTGGAAGGTGAATTTTGTCCCCTATCTCCAAACTCTTTTCTAATGTAGGAACAGGTGGTCCTGAGGTCTATGTGCCAATCTCCCCAACTTTCGTATTCCTCTATAACTATTTAAATCCCACCATCTCTGAAGCTCAGCTGAAAACATGCTGCCTACACTATGTAATACTAAGCTTTCCATTTTGCAGAATCTTAGACTACACACCCCTTCCTCCACCGCCCCAATCACAGCATTTGTAACATTCACCTGAAATTTTGTGAATTATACTTCTGTCTTCTCAATTACAAGTTCATCCAGGAGAGGGGTCATATATTTTTACTTTTTGTAACTTGCATATTTTCCACCTCAGAGATAAAAGCAATATAGGTGTATACACACACTTGCCAAGTAAATAACTCAGATTTAACTAGTATTTGAGGGCTCATATGGAACAAATCTTGTGCTAGACAATGTCACATGTGTCCCTGCATTCAGTCACCACAACAGCCCTGAGAGGCAGATAGCATTAGATTCATTTTGAAGATAAGGATATGAAGGCTCAGAGACAAATTTTCCAATCCTCGTGCAAAGTTAAATTTAATTGGGGGCATCAGCGTGAAGACACCTGGGTTCAAATAGCAGCTCCACCACCTATAGCTGTGTGACACTGGATGTGCTGTTTATGTGAAACCCCAGTTCTTTCGAGAAATAGGGCTGGTAATTGTACTTAACTCACAGGGAAAAATAATGTTAGTGCATAGAATACTATCCACATCATGCCTTCTAAATATCTTTATCCAGTAAAAGTAATCAGTTTTCCTTGGGCAAATGGTTAATTTCAGGGTTAGGACAAGAAAAACAAGTTTGAAGAAAAGAAGGAAAATAAGGAACAGTACAATAAATAATGGGAGAACATAAAAAATACAAGGTCAGATGAAAGAGTCTCCAAATGGGGAAATCTTACACAATTCAATCGACAAAATATAGTAACGGATCATAATTCATAGACTAAAGTAAGGACCTGAGAGCATAATGAAGTAAATCTAAAGATACATAGGTACATTCATAGATAGTAAGAAGAGAACAGTACACTTTTCCTTACAACAAAATTTCAACTAATAAATACGGAAGAAGGGATGGAAGTAGAAAAACAACCATTTGGCAAAATCACAGTAATACTGTTGCAGGAAGTACCACCAATGGATGCTAAGACTGATGATGAGACTCTGATGAGAAACAGACTACTTAGATAGTCTCAAAATATCTTCCGACAGGATAATCATTGAGTTCAAAGGCAAAACCACAACTTCAAAGTGGATAAAACTCACAAATAGATATATGGACGGAGGAGTCTAGCAGGCTACAATCCAGAGGGTGTCAATGAATTGGACATAACACAGCGAATAACACTGTTACACTTTCTTCCACTGTGCATATATTTTGGAGATTTTTCCATACTGTTTTGTGTATGAGTAGTTCAGTGCTTTTTTTTGACTCAGCAATATTCCATTGTATGGATACACCAATATATTTGGAGTGGGGTTGTTTCCTTTTTTTGTTTGGCTACTAAGAATAATGCTGATCTAAACATTTGTGGACAGGGAAGTCTGGCAGACTGCAGTGCATGAATGTTCATCCATCCATTAATTGATAGACATTTGGATTTCACCTTGTTAGAGATTTATTAGATATCATGCACTATAATTAAAAAAATTTGTTTTCATTTTGAATGAATTTCCAACTCACAAAAAGTTGAAAAATTAGTCAAAAGAATTCTTTCAGAGCCCCCCAATATTAACATCTTATATAAACAGAGTACAATTATCAAACATTAACATAATACAATTGTCTCCTCTAAATACCTTACTCAAAATTTTTCTGTTGTTACACCAATATTCTTTTTTTTGGTATAGGTTCCAACCCAGAGTCCTCATTTCATTTAGTCATCACGTCTAATTAGTTTCCTTTAATCTGGAACAGTTGCCCATTCTTTCTCTGTTTTACAAGACATATTTTTTAAAAGTACTGGGTATTTATTTTTATGAAATGTCCCTCAATGTGGACTTTTTAGATGCTTCTTCATGAGTAAATTAAGGTAATGCATATCTGACAAGAATAACAGACGTGCTTTTTCACTGCATTGTATCAGGAGGTACATAATATTAATTTGTGATGTTAATTTGGATAACACAGTTTAGGTGATAGCTTAGGTTATATCCATGGATGAAGATGTAGTACACTCGTGAAATTGACTACTATTATCTAGAAAAAGGGCTGAAGTATTAACGCATATGATAACGTAGATGGACCTTGAAAACATCATACTAAGTGAAATTCAAAGCCAGTCACAAAAGATCACATTCTATGATTCTATTCATATGAAATCCAGAACTAGAAAATCTACAGAGATAGAAAGCAGATGGCTGGTTGACAGGGGTTGGAGAGTATATGGGGAATGGAGAGTGACTTCAAATGAGTAGGGGATTCCTTTCTGGGATAGGGAAAATGTCCTAAAATTACATAATGGTGACAAGTGTACAACTCTGTAAATCTATTAAAAAGAACTATACTGTTATACTTTAAATGAGTGAATTTTATTATATGTGAACTATATCTCAATGAAACTATTTCCAAAAGAATTGTGTCTGGTGCATATAAACGTTCTAAAATCTGTGGCATACGCTGCCGCCGATGACAGCGATGACTGCTGCCTGCACTGCTGTTGTTTCTTCTCTGGAACTTGTGGCCTGCCCCGCATCAGCTTGTAAGGCTTATAAATAGGCTGGGGAAAGTGACTTACTTATTTAACTGTCTTTTCCTCTCCACAGGGAAGCCAGACAATCTCTCTCTCCCCTGCTGCTGCTGCTAAGTCGCTTCAACCGTGTCCGACTCTGCGACCCCATAGACGGAAGCCCACCAGGCTCCCCTGTCCCTGGGATTCTCCAAGCAAGAACTCTGGAGTGAGTTGCCATTTCCTTCTCCAATGCGTGAAAGTAAAAAGTTAAAGTGAAGTCGCTCAGTCGTGTCTGACTCTTTGCAACCCCATGGACTGCAGCCTACCAGGCTCCTCCATCCATGGGATTTTCCAGGCAAGAGTACTGGAGTGGGGTGCTATCGACTTCTCTGCTCTCTCTCTCCCCCAACTGAGGAAAAAACAGGGTTGAAGAAGGAGTCTTTTCAGTTGCAAGCACAGATGCAAAGATGAAGATGCCAAAATTCCAGGACAAACTGTGACCCAGGAGAAACAGAGCTATTTATTTAGCTTTTATGGATTTCTTTTTAATTACCTCTCTGTTATTTACTAAATAATCAATTTATTTTTCAGCTTTCAAAGGGCTGCATTACTGCCATGCATCGTTGTTCATTTCCCAATGCATCAGGTTAAGAAAAATTCCAGGTATGTTTATTGCAGGTGCAAAGACCTGATAAGGCTGACAAAAAGCTGTGAATTTTTAGAGGAAGAAACTGGGGGTAAACTTTAGAGGGCTTTGCACGCCAGGTGGGAGGAGCTGATCACACAGGCAGGTGGCACACTGTACAGGCCCACATACCAGCCCTCGGGACTTGCAGACCATCTCCCATCTTTACAAATGGAAATACTGAAGAGAGCATGAATGCCCCCTCATTTGGGTCTCAGATCAGCCTTAAACAGCTGAGGGTTGTCATTAATCTTGAGGAGCTTCCAAACATAGTATTTGGCTGGAATTTATGAGAGGACTTTGAGGCTTGCTCCTTGCTGCTCACAGCCTCCAACCCTTGATTATCGTGAATGAAGCAAAGCCAAAGAAAACAATGCTGATGGCTAAGCACAGACAGAGCTAGCCCTGAGGTGTCACAATCAAAACTCACAAACAGTCGTTCCACTGGGCAAGCCCACGCAGCAGGCTTTTCTGAAATTAATAAATGTCCATGGAGTTCTCCTCAAAAGGAAGCTCTGATACTCTGGAAGGAAAAAAAAGGGGAGAAGGCCAAAGGGAATTGCTCTCTGAAGCTACATTCTTAACTAATTTGTTCCGAATCTCCTCCAGTCATACATGTGAGAAATGACATCTGAGGGCAAGGGGTAGCAGTTCAGAGATAAAACAAGTTGAAGGCATTTAAAGTGCTTGCCAAGGAACAGTGCTCATCTGATAAAAATTTAGACAGGAAGGATGCCAAAAACCAGGAGAGACACAACTGAGAGATGTGATGAGGTGATTGCTGGTCCAGCTGTCAGACTTGTCAATGATGTGGAGATGCCAGATTTTAACTCAAATGCACTGTCAGCTCCAGAAGCGCCTCTATTTCCCCGCATGGTTTTCATTAAGAAAGCACGAAGACTTGGTTCCAGCTACAAATACATTATTTGGGGCCAGTTCAAGATGTAAATTAGTTGGTTGATCCATTTCCTCTTCAAAAACAGGATGGAAGTAGATGGAAGAGAATATAGTCTGACACCTTCACTATAACAACACTGGAATAGAACCAGGAGGATTTACTTGAGTTGTAGTTGTGGGCAGGCTGGAAGATAAGACACAAAGGGCAGGGTGAGGCTTGAATTGCCTTGCTGCTGCTGCTGCTGCTGAATCGCTTCAGTCGTGTCCGACTCCGTGTGACCCCATAGACGGCAGCCCACCAGGTTCCGCCGTCCCTGGGATTCTCCAGGCAAGAACACTGGAGTGGGTTGCCATTTCCTTTTCCAATGCGTGAACGTGAAAGGTGAAAGTGAAGTCGCTCAGTCACGACCCCATGGACTGCAGCCCATCAGGCTCCTCCATCCATGGGATTTTCCAGGCAAGAGTACTGGAGTGGGGTGCCATTGCCTTCTCCTAGAATTGCCTTGAGGAAGGCAGTATTTTCTATATTAGTCTTTAAGAGTCCCACCAGAAACAATGGTATGAGGAGTGGCAACTCCTGTATAATTCTGGAATGTCAAACCAGATCAGGATTCTGTGTTACCATAAATATAGGCCTAGGTATATGTGGGCTGTAAGACTGTAGGCAACATTGTGTTCCATCTGCTTGCTTAAAATATATAAGATAAATATATAAAAAGAAAGGTTGAGCTTTTTTATAGGAAAGAAAAGGACTAGGGCCATGGAAGAATACCCTCCCATTCAGTTCAGTTCAGTACAGTCGCTCAGTCATGTCTGACTCTTTGCGACCCCATGAACTGCAGTTAGGTGTTGTTAAGGAATTGGGTGAAGAAAAGGGGACAATTTAAAGCTCCTGATATAATTACAGTTATCAAATTACTTATGTGTTTCTTTCAAATTATTATTCTCCTCATATAATCCATGAAACTCACTGTAATGAATCTGTTCAGGGCACTGGAAGGCAAAAAAGCTTGTACCCCAACCCACCATCAACTGAAAGTTAATGAATAGAGGGAATATCTTCTTAGATAATTTAAAAGTCAGTATACAGCATCAAAGCCTCTTTCTCCCTGTTATGCTTGCCAACTCAGTGCTCTCTCTAGTTTCTATACTTAGCAGAGTACACCCAGACCTTTTTAAACATAAACTTCTTAGCCAGATATGCATATTCTTCTTGGTGGAACAAACATCCACATTTAGATCCTGTAGGCATTGTCCCTCAAAGGAAGCAACAGGGCCAGGAGATTTAGGGAACACTAAAGTTTCCTTACCAAGATGGCTCGGCTGATCTCTCTTGCTTGCAGGCACACGGTAGACTTTGAAGCATAATAATCGATAAGCAATGAGCTATCAAGGAGATGCTGGGTGAAAAGAGGGTTTTCTGATACTTTCAAATCCAATCAAGAAGGGTAACAGGGAATGATTTACTCCTCAACACCTCAAACAACTAACACATTGAACGAAATGTATGAAAGGAGAGTTTTCAATCATTCAGCATATGGTCGTGCTGGATGGTGTGCACTCAGGGAGGCGAAACAGATGAAGTAATTTCCAGGGTTGTTTAATTTACTGCCCAAAGAGAATTTCCAGGTCACACAACAGGAAACAGGGACCCAAGTGGAGCCCACAGTTTCTCTGAATAGAAGAGGTGGTGGTAGGAGCAAGAGGTCAAATTAGCTAAAATCCAAATCTACTGAAGAGGAAAGAGCTGCATTAAAAGAGTTCTGGGAAATGGCAGATAATCAGCCTCAAGTCTTTAGCTGACCAGGGCACATGTATAAGGCAATTACATGCGTCTCGGAAGAAAACCACCTGAAAGGAACACAAGGAATAATCCCAAGACATTACACAGAGCTGGGAAGAGTTCATATTCCCACCACCTAGAATGGAAAACCTATTCAATCACGGGGCTATGGACAGAGTACCCAGAGGATATAGGCTCAACAGTAGGGCAAAATTATCCCTAGATTAAGGCAGCTTTTGTGCCAACTAGCAAAACCCAAAAGAAAATCTTGAAAGGTAACAAATCAAGGAAACAATGAAAGGTATATACACTGGAAAAGAAGAAATAAAACATCTCTATTTGCAGACAACATGACTGGCTATTTCGAAAGCCCTGCTGAATCTATCAAATAACTCCTAGAATAAGTGAGTTCAATAAAGTGGCAGGTTTAAGACTGACATGGAAAAATCAATACCATTCTCTACCTGCTGAAAAAGAATAAATGAAATCTGAACTCAATGATTCAGTGCTATTTAAAACTGCTGAAAGAATATGAAATACTTAGGTATAAGTTTAATGAAATACATAAAAGATCTTTATGATGAAAATTACAAAAAGTTGTAAAAAGTAATTTCTAAAAATTCTGTTCACTTGGAGACAGATACCATGTTCATGGATTTGAAGACCCATTGTGGTTAAAACATCATTCTTCCTAAACTGACTATAGGTCTAATACCTATGAAAATCTCAATGAATATCTTCATAGACATGGGCAAGCTTACATTAATATTTATCTAAAAGGAAAGGATTTAGAATAGTTAAAACAATTTTAAAAGAATAAAATGGGAGAAATCACTGTTTTGAATATTAAAGTTTATTACGGAAATATATATTATTGCTGGAAAGATAGATTTATCACTGGTACAGTATGGACAACCCTGAAAAAGGTCCATACAAATATGAACAATTGATTTTTTTAATGGAGCAAAACAAGTCAATAGAGAATGAAGAGTACTTACAATAAGTGGTGCTGAAGGCAACTGGACATTCACTAGCCCAAACAAACACACATCTACCTCAAAACCTCATACTGTATACAAATTTAACAGTGGGAAGGATCAGCCTAAATGTAGAATGTAATAAAACTTCCTAATTTCCCCAAAAGATATTTGGAATAGTAGAACTAGGCAGAATTTATAGGGTTGAGACCAAAGCGCAATTCATGACAGGAAAATTTGATATTTTAGACCCCATCACAATTAAAAATGTCTGGTCAATGAGAGATCTTTTTTTTTAAAAGATGCAATGGGAAAATTACATTATGTGGCAAAAAAATTAAATTAAATCAGAAGTAAATAAGATAAAGCTAGCTGAAAAATCTGAATAAAACAAACAAAATTAGAAACAAAATATTAAATAAAACTGTAATTCAAGAAAGAAATCAAACTGGAAATTTAAAAAAACTAATTAAAACAACATATCAAAATTTGGGGAATGGACCTTAAATATTATTTAGAACAAAATTTATAGGACTAAAGACCAATATTAGAAAAAACAGGTCTCAAATCAATGCCTTCCCCTCTAACTCAGGGATTCCCTTGTGGCTCAGCTGGTAAAGAATCTGCCTGCAATGTGGAAGACCCAGATTCGATCCCTGGGTTGGGAAGATCCCAGGGATCGAAGGAAAAGGCTACCCACTCCAGTATTCTGGCCTGGAGAATTCCATGGATTGTATAGTCCATGGGGTCAAAAAGAATCAGGCACGACTGAGCGGCTTTCACTTCACTTACTAAAAAAAAACTTTAAAAAGAGAATGCTAAAAGGAAAGCAAGTAGCAAAGAAATAATAAAAATAAGAGCAAATATTAATAAAATTGAGAACAAAAAAGGAAAAGAAAATCAAAGATGCTCTTGAAAAAGATCAGGAAAACCCTATGTCTGTAGTTAGACTGAATCAGAAAAAAACGAGAGAACACTTAAATTCGCAATACCAAGAATGAAAGAAGTAACAGTAATACAGATTAATACTGAAATTAAAAGAATAGGACTTTATAAATGCCAATAATTTCAACAAATGAAGTAAAATAACTAAATCTTCGGTAAACACAAAACATGAAAGTTCATTCAAGAAAAAATGTACAGTCTGAATAGCACTCTATATATTAAATAAAATAAATGTGAACTAAAAAGTCTCCCTGAGATCAGGAACCAGGGAAGGCCACTTTTACAAATTCTATTCAACAGTTAGTGTGTTAGGGGATGAAATAGAAACAAAAAGAATATGTAAAACTGTCTTTCTTTGCAAAAGACATGATCATCTATATAGAAAATCACATGGTATATACAGAAATAAGCTGTTGGAACTAAAAATGGGTTTATAAAAGTAGTTGTATACAAGATAAATATACAAAAATCTATTCAATTTACACATAAAAGCAACAATCAGAAATTGGAATTAAAATGAAATACTAACGGATTGGCCTGTAAACTGAAAACACACATTCCTGAATGAAATTAAATAGACTCGATGGACATGAGTTTGAGTGAACTCCAGGAGTTGGTGATGGACAGGGAGGCCTGGTGTGCTGCAGTTAATGGGGTTGCAAAGAGTCGGACACGACTGAGCGATTGAACTGAACTGAAATGATTGGAAATATAAAACTTGCAATTGGATTTGAAGAATCAATATCATTAATATTTCAGGGCTACCCAAATTGATCTACAAAACATCAATCAAAATCCCTGCAGGAATTTCTTTGAGAATTTGGCAAATTCTAAAACTTATACATAAATGAAAAGGACCTAAAATAGTTAAAACACCTTTGGAGACCTGATCTGTATTTAAGACTTAAAAGAAGCTAACAGATGGCACTAGTGGTAAAGAACCTGCCAGCCAGTGCTGGAAACATAAAAGACACGGGTTCGATCCCTGAGTGAGGAAGATCCCCTGGACGAGGGCACAGAAACCCACTCCAATGTTCTTGCCTGGAGAATCCCATGGACAGAGGAGCCTGGCGGGCTACAGTCCACAGAGTCGCAAAGAGTAGGACACCACTGAGGTGACTTCACCTGCACTCACACATGATTATAGCACATGTATTAGTGAAATAAATGATAGCAATTTCACAGGGGACAGGTAGAAATGAGTATAAATATCCTGTTATTACATACACATGCTATTCATATTCAATACTGGGACTGGCATAGTAGGACACCACTGAGGTGACTTACCTGCACTCACACATGATTATAGCACATGTATTAGTGAAATAAATGATAGCAATTTCACAGGGGACAGGTAGAAATGAGTATAAATATCCTGTTATTACATACACATGCTATTCATATTCAATACTGGGACTGGCATAAAAAATGGACATCGACCTATGGAACAGAATAAAGAGCCCACAAATGAATCCCTGCTTATACGATCAACTGATATTAGATAAAGGAAGTCAATAATACTCAAAAGGGAAATAATACTCTTGTCAATAAATGCTGTTGGGGAAACTAGAAACTACAAGCAGAATAATGAAACAAGACTTCTATCTTATACACCATGTATAAATATTAACTTGAAATATTTGAAAGTAAGATCTGAAACCATGAAATTCCTAGAAGAAAACATAAAGGAAAAGCTCCTTGACACAGCTCTTGGTAAAGATCTTTTTGAATGATACCAAAGCACAAGCAATAAAGTCAAAGATAAATAAATGGAACTACATCAAACTAAAAGACTTCTGCACAGCAAAGGAAAGAATAAAATGAAAAGGTAACCTATGGAATGGAATACCTGCAGACCATATACCTGAAAAGGTGTTACTATACAAGATATATGAAGGACTCAAATAAATAAACAACAACAAAACACGCTACATAATTAAAATTTGTCAGAGGAACTAGATATTTTTCTAAGGAAGAGATACAAATTATCAACAGATACATTAAAAGGTGCTCGATATCACAAATCACCAGGGAAATGCGGATCAAAACAGTAATGAGGTATCACCTCACATCTCTCAGAATGTCTGTCATAAAAAGATAAGAGATATCAAGTGTTGGGGTGGACATGGAGAAAAAGGTAGCTTTGCATACTGCTGGTAGGAATATAAACTGATACAGCCACTGTGGGGATCAGCATCGGGATGCCTCAAAAGTTAAAACTGGAACTACAACATGATTCAGAAATTCTACTTCTGGGTATATACCACAGGAAATAAAACGACTACATTACCTCCATATTCACTGCAAATTATTTTCAACAACCAAGTTGCAGAAACGACCTGTCTATCAATGGATGAATGAATAAAGAAAATATGGTATATATTGATATATATGGTATACTGTATCTACAACAGAATATTGTATAGCCATAACAAAGAAGGAAATTCTTCCACTCACAACATAGATGGACCTTGTAGAAATCATGCTAAGTGAAGTAAGCTAGACAGAAAAAAAAATATTGTATGATCTCATTTATATGTGGAATCTAAGAAAATCGAACTCATGGAAACAAAGGACAAATCGGTAGTGACCAGAGGTGGGGTAAGTGGTAGGGGACGGGCTAAATGGTAAAGGTACTTAAAGGGGACAAAATTGCAGTTGTAAGATGAATAAGTTCTGGTGATGTAATGCATAGCAGGGTGACTGTAGTTAACATTGCTGTATTGTATATTTGAAAGTTGCTAAGAGAGTAGATCTTAAAAGCTTTCATCACAAGAAAAAATATGGTAGCTACATGAAGTGATCGATTTTAACTAAAGTTGCTCTGCTAATATTTATACAAATATCAAAGTATTATACAGCTTAAACTAATACTTATAATATGTTAATTATATCTCAGGAATCTAGGGGGTTGAGGGAGCCAGTCTTTATTTCTGTCATAAATGTGCTAAGTTCACTCATCAGAGGAGTCAGGCCGAGGAAAAGTTACTTCAGGCTCTGCACTGAAGCTTGAGAAGGAACCCCTAAGGCTGAACTTACCAGGGCTACAGTCTTAGAATCAAACATAGTATCAGAGATGCGTCCTATAGAATCAAAGGAAAAAAAGTGTATAACTAAATAAAGCGCCAACAAGTTTTGACTATCAGGTTTTAAACATTTAATAAAGTTGTAGGAAAAAGAGAGATAGCAAGGAGTGTTTCAAATCCATGTTGTTATTAAACTTCCCTTCTTCACATCTTCAGTTCAGTTCAGTTGCTCAGTCGTGTCCAGCTCTTTGCAACCCCATGAATCGCACCATGCCAGGCCTCCCTGTCCATCACCAACTCCTGGAGGTCACCCAAACTCACATCCATCAAGTCAGTGATTCCATCCAGCCATCTCATCCTCTGTTGTCCCCTTCTCCTCCTGCCCCCAATCCCTCCCAGCATCAAAGTCTTTTCCAATGAGTCAACTCTTTGCATGATGTGGCCAAAGTAGTGGAGTTTCAGCTTTAGCATCATTCCTTCCAAATAAATCCCAGGGCTGATCTCCTTCAGAATGGACTGGTTGGATCTCCTTGCAGTCCAAGGGACTCTCAAGTCTTCTCCAACACCACAGTTCAAAAGCATCAATTCTTCAGTGTTCAGCCTTCTTCACAGTGCAACTCTCACATCCATATATGACTTACTGGAAAAACCATAGCCTTGACTAGACGGACCTTAGTCGGCAAAGTAATATCTCTGCTTTTGATATGATATCTAGGTTGGTCATAACTTTTCTTCCAAGGAGTAAGTGACTTAATTTCATGGCTGCAGTCACCATCTGCAGTGATTGTGGAGCCCCCAAAAATAAAGTCTGACACCGTTTACATCTTGATGTATCCCCAAAGTACAGGCCAGTAAGAAACAAGGCTCTAACGTGCTGTGTTAGCAGAAATTAGAACATTTTTCTAACTTTTCTAAATGCTTTATTTTCAATTTCCTCCCCATTAGTTCTACCATTCCTGCCCCAGTGGTACAATTCCTTGTTCCTTCAACATACATGAATTGTCTGTAATCTGTTCTTTTAACTTGCAGGGAAATTATTTTTCCTGGATTCTTCTATATAAGTTGAAGTCCTTGGCACCCCACTCCAGTACTCTTGATTGCAAAATCCCGTGGATGGAGGAGCCTGGTGGGCTGCAGTCTATGGGATCGCAAAGTCAGACACGACTGAGCAACTTCACTTTCACTTTTCACTCTCATGCATTGGAGAAGGAAATGGCAACCCACTCCAGTGTTCTTGCCTGGAGAATCCCAAGGACAGAAGAGCGTGGTGGGCTGCCATCTCAAAGGTCGCACAGAGTCAGACACGACTGAAGCAACTTAGCAGCAGCAGCAGCCTTTTCAAAGAAGACAACTCTGTACTGAGATGATGCTCAAAAGGCATCACACATACACGATATTCACATCCTGTGTAAATCTCACAAAAGTTATTTCTACTGAAGAAGAAACCTGTCAAATCATCAAATTGGTTGTTCCTGTCAGTTTAAGTAGAGATAACTGACCAGAGAGAAAGGTTATGTTTAGAAAGACTGATGAATCCAGAATTCACTGTATTTCATAATTATATCCCTCACTTTGTCATTAATATCATGCATCAATTATGTGAAACTAGGTAAGATATTAAACCTACATAGATTCGACAGCATTGGTAAAATTTGTGAGCTGACACTGGAGTTCTTTAAAATTTTTTCCACAGCTAATATACTCTGCTGCTGCTGCTAAATCACTTTAGTTGTGTCCAACTCTGTGCGACCCCGTAGATGGCAGCCTACCAGGCTCCTTCGTCCTTGGGATTTTCCAGGCAAGAACACCAGAGTGGGTTGCCATTTCCTTCTCCAATGCATGAAAGTGAAAAGTGAAAGTGAAGTCACTCAGTCGTGTCTGACTCCCTGTGACCTGCGACACCATGGACCTTCCAGGCTCCTCCATCCATGGGATTTTCCGGGCAAGACTACTAAAGTCTTTCACTTTCACTTTTCAATTCAGTATTTTTGTCCCAAATACAGTATTAAAATATTCAACCTGGGCATATAATAAGTCTTGGTACAATATGAAAATACCACCATATGGTTTTATAATTGTACAAGTGTATAATAGTATCATAATCATATGTCAGTTGATTTCAATAGCAATTCTTCTATTAAGACCTATTATTTTTGAAAAAAGACAGTGAAGGAAAGAGCTGTCTACAGATTTCATATTTCATCTAACAGTAGTTGAGAAAAAAGACACACTATATTTTTCTAATCTTTCCCTGTTAAAGTTTCTGAGATTGTTTTGTTGGGATAATCAAAATCAACCTTAAAGCCTGATGGGAAAATCAGGTGAAACAACCTGAGTAAAGCCATCAGCTTAGAATTTCATTATTCAACAACAACAACAAAAAACAAATATTGTATATTAATGCATATATGTGGAATCTAGAAGGTGGTACAGATAAACCTATTTGCAGGGCAGGAATAGAGATGAAAACATAGAGAATGGATAGGTGGACCTGGGAGGTAGTGAGAGAAATTGGGAGATGACGAACGTGCACTCACATGTTAAAACAGATAGCTCGCGGGAACCTGCTATACGGCACAGGGAGCTCAGCTCAGTGCTCTGTGGTGACCTAGACAGGTAGGATGAGAGGAGGGGAGGGCAGGGAAGAATATGTATAGGAAACGAGGAGCAAGATCTGTGTATACACACAGCTGGTTTACTTCATTGCACAGCAGAAACTAGCACAGCAGTGTAAAGCAATTATACCCCAACAACAACAACAAATAAATTCTCTGGGAATCAGAACTGCTTCTGCCACAGAACCTACCAAGTTGGGAATTTCTTAAGGGATCTCCGAACACCAGAAATAAAACAAGCTGATGGATGCTGTAACTGTCTAAATTTTGACAGGCCAGTTCATGGAAGAGAAGCAGGGCTAAGCATAGATGGTTCATATACAGTATATCATCAATCTCAGGAAACAAAACCAGGTACAAAATCCTAAGTGCCTTGGACCCTCTCCACTTTTCTTTTAGGTACATGAAATAAATCAAGGTGACTTTCTTGAAGAATACATACTATGCATGAAAATTTCAGATTAGTTTCTAGTAGACTAGTTAAAAACCACAGGACTTCAAAGTTCAACCATTCCTTAGCAATCAGTGTTTCTCATCAGGGTGTTCTGGACAAGGAAATTAATTCACCATATACAGAGCTGTCCTGTGCACTGCGGGATGTTAAAGGAATCCCAGCCCTTTCTCGTTACCTGTAGGATTAGAACTGTTCACATAATTCGTAGGGCCCAGTGCCTCATAAAAATGCATGACTTGATGTTCAAAATAAGAAATTAAAGATGGAAACAACAGAGAATTAAGCCAAACACTGGACCTTCTGAGTAAGGGGTCCTGTGTGACCACCTGGGTTGGCCCTATGAAGCTGGCTCTGTGTGGGAGGAACCTTCTTGGTTTCTGTAACTCCTTACTAAGCCCCTCTCCTCTGCCCCACTTCATCAAGCTTTTCCTTAGAACTTTTTAGTCCAAGCTATTGTCTTACAAAGAATGAAATTAAAGGCCTACAAATAATGTACATAGTCTAAAGTCATACTGGAAGAAAAATGCAAATAGAGGATTAAATGGATGTTTTCAAACTAAATTTTAGCTGTGTTTTAAATAAACATTTTACTGAGACAAAATAAACACAGCACAATATTCACCATTTTAAAGTATATATGGCAGTTCTTTTATATATGCACAGTTATGCAATCATCATCACAATTTAAGAACATTTTCATCAGTCCAAAAGGAAATCTCATGCCCATTATAGTCATTCTTCACTTTCTCCCAATCCCCTCTGCTTTAGGCAACCACTAATCTATTTATACAGATTCCATATCGATAATATAATTATACTGTACGTGGACTTTTGTAACTGGGCTCATCCACTTAGCTTAAGGTTTACAAGGTTCATCTAGGTCATAGCATACATCAATAATTCATTTTTTAACTGTCAAATACACTACCATGTGGATAATATTCTTTAAGCTCATCATTTATTTCCACTTTAGGGGAGCTCTCTTGAATAATGTATCTATAAACATTCGCCCACAAATTTTTCTGAGTGGGCATCTGTTTCCAGTTCTTCTAGGTATATACCTAGGAGTGGAATTGCAAGATTACACGTTACTCTATGTTTGTAATTTGAAAACAATTCGTATCAAATTGTTTTCAGAGCACATTGACCATTTTGTATTTCCAGCAACAGTGAATGTGGGCTACAATTCCTCTACAATCCTGCCTATACTTGTTATTGTCTTTTTTTTAAAAAATTAAAGCCAACCTAGGGGGTGTGAATTGGTATCTCTGAGGGTTTGACTGCAATTCCCTGACTGATAACGTTGAGCATCTGGTTGTGTGTTTATTGACAATTTGTTTATCTTCTTTGAACAAATATCTATTCAAATCTTTTGCCCATTTCAAAAATGGGATATTTGCCTTTTATTATTGAGTTATGTTTTTTATATATTATGGATACAAGTCCTTTATCAGATATATACGTTTCAAAGAGTTTTCCACCATTCTATGAGCTGTCTTTCCACGCTGTTGATGGTGTTCTATGAAGAATACAGATTTTTTATTTTTATAATGTCCAACTTATTTATTTCTTTTGTCCTTTGTGACTTTGGTGTCATATCTAAGAAGCCACTGCCTAACCCAAGGTTACAAAGATGTATACCTATACATGTTTCTGAGACTTTTACACTCTTAGATATTATGTCCAGGTCTTTGATTCATTTTGAGTAAATCTTGGTAAGTGTGCCAACTTCATTCTACTTCATTTGACTATTTAATTTTTCCAGTGATACTTACTGAAATGATTGTTTTTTTCTCCATTGAATTGTCTTGATACCTTCATCAAAAATCAGATGACTGTAAACCAGTTCAGTTCAGTCGCTCAGTGGTGTCTGACTCTTTGTGACCCCCATGGGCTGCAGCATGTCAGGCTTCTTTGTCCATCACCAACTCCTGGAGCTTGCTCAAATTGGTGATGCCATTCAACCATCTCACCCTCTGTCATCCCCTTCTCCTCCTGCTTTCAATCTTTCCCAGCATCAGGGTCTTTTCCAATGAGTCAGTTCTTCACATCAGATGGCCAAAATATTGGAGTTTCAGTTTCAGCATCAGTCCTTCCAATGAATATTCAGGAATGACTTCCTTTAGGACTGACTGATTCATTCAAGATGACTGTAAATGTGATGGCTCATTTCCAAACTCTCAGTTCTATCCCATTGATCTTTATGTCTATCCTGGTGCCAGTCTTGATTACTGTCACACTTGACTACTTAATCACACTGTCTTGATTACTATAGTTTTGTGTAAGTTTTGAAATTGGAAAGAAAGTCAATGCATTGAATCTGAAAGATCAGTTTGAGAGGAGAGTGCCATCCTCACAGCCACACTATTTTAAATATAATTGTTTTCTTAATTTCACTTTCAGAATGTTCAATGCAAGTATGTAGAAACACAATAGATTTTTATACATTGATTTTATATACTATTTTTAAAACCAGTTAAGAGAAGAGAAGAGAAGTAATATGCATATTATTGTTTGTTATTATATAATTATCTATTTTGCTGTTGTATTTTAATGTGGTTTTGAATTCAGGTATGGGGTCTTCTGCTTTGGGTCTGAAGAATTTCCCTTGGTAGTTTTGTAACACATGTCTGCTAGCAATGAAAACTCAGTTTTTGTTTAGTAAACAAAATGAATGTATTTATTTCATCTTCATATTTGAAAGACAGTTTTGCTGGATATAAGATTCTGGCTTGACAAGTTTTTTATTTCCAAGCATTTTGAATATGTCACACTACTTGGGTTTTTTGTTTCTCATTTCTGGTAAATTACTGGTTAATTCCTGTTGACTGTCAGGGTTGGGGGTCAGGAGTGAGGAGTTATTGTGTAATGATTACAGATTTTCTTCTCAGGGTAATGAAAAAGTTTAGGAAATAGACAGTGGTGATGCTTGTGCAAGACTGTTAATATAATTAATGCCACTGAATTGCACATGGGCAAGAGTAGCTTTGAGTCTCGTCTTTAATGACTATTTTGAATGCAGGAGAGTTCTTAGCTGTCTTTTTTCTTGTCGTTCTCTATAGTAACGTTCCTAGCTTCTTGTCTAGATTTTTGTTCTCATAGAGTTATTACAGCCCCGGTATTCTTAGCCTGCTTCACTTAGAATAAAGCAACTACACCATAACTGGTATTGAGTAGAGAAAGGAACCCCTCCAATTATGGCTGTGCTTACCAGGAATTTGACCTCTACAGTTTGGCTTGAAGGCAGGCTGACTCTCTTAATAAGACACCGTATCTCTTCATTGGTAGATGGAGATTAGGGATCCATACCTTCTTGGCACACATGCTCGCTGTGGAGTGTTCTTCAAACTAAGCCAAGGAGGGGAGGGAAGGAGTGGGTCAGGATTCAAGGACCACCGGATCTCACTGTCTTAGTTTCACTGGGCTTTTTCAAATCAGTGTTTCTTTATTTGCTTATTCCCTTACGTCAGCATCCAGAGATGTTAATTTTCTTTCATAATCTTCACCATTTGTAGCTTGATTCACTGGGGAACAGATCACAGGTCTCCTCACTCTGCCTTTCTGGAAATGGATATCTGTATGTGTGTCCTTTTTTAAGACAATTTCCCTTCCCTCAGCTCTTTGGATGCCTTGGGACTTTCCTTGATGACCAAAGAATTTGTTACAGGTGCTATCATCCTGCCTTTAGGATATATTTAAGACTTAGGTGGCCCATCTGTATTTTTCTTGTGTGCTATGAGAAGTTTAACTTCAAAAATCCTTCCAGTCTCTCCAAACATATGCCTCACTTACAGGATAGCTATTGCCAGAGGTATATACTGGAAAATGATTAAAAGTTGTAAAAGCAACTGAACTACCTAATTACAAACTCCCTGCTGAATAAATCTCCTATGTGGAATAAAAGTACTTCTGTGTGGTAACTTTATCTTTCCTGGTCTATAACAAGGTTCAGAAGTTTCTCAGATACTCTTCAGAAAGATCCAGCCTACTCTGCTTAAAAAAGCATACAAGAGCTTAAATAAAACAAAAATATCCTCTAACAGTCTCCCTAAAGGGGCAGCAATGATTAACGAAAAGAAAGCCTCAAAACTTCCCAGCCAGTGATTAAAAGACATTTGCTCTGAAACAGTCTCACTGTCTCAAATAAAAGAGATGAAGAAGGGAATTAAATTCTTGAAGAAATAAATTTTGACTAAAGTGAGAAATCACACTAAGAAGCTAATTTAAGGGAGACAAAATTAATTTTGGTGACATTTATTCTATTTAGCAAAAACGGTGACAAAACATCTAGTGGCTCTGCTAGCCAGAGATAAGAGGCGAGTAATTTAAGGCTGGGCAGAGCCACCGTCTACAGCGATTTAATCCTGCTGCTACACATCCCTGGTGACCTATCATTAAAGGTTTAAACTAAAGCTGACGATTATTATTAGCTAGCAATTGGATTTTGGAGATTCAGGATAAAATTAGGATAATTTAATGACTGTTGACATTGGAAAGATTATGTAAACGCGCTGAATCAGCTGAATTTATCAATTTATTTAGTCTTATGAAACTGAGAATACTCTAGCACTGAGAAAGCAGCACATCAGGTAGTAACTTTCTCGGAATTGTCCTCAGGGATCCGACAAAGGCTTGGATTTGGATTTTCTGAAGGTAGCACTCAAACTTGCACATCAAATCTGTGTCAGGAAGGTGGGCTTCAAACATCTGGCTCAGAACCATCAAGACCTCTATCCTTCACAGAGGACCAAGCATGTCATACCTCAGAAAATCCAGGCATCTCAGAAGAAAAATAAAATTGTCACAGGCCAATAGTTTATGATATGGAATTCTAATTATGAAGGCTAGAATTCAGAAACTAAAGATGGAATCAAAAACAACCATCATTATAGATTTATAGCAATATCCTCTAGGCGGTGTAATTCCTACAAGGCTACCATCCATAAATACTGACACAAACCCTGCCTGTTCCTTTGTCAAAACCATAAACACTGAGCAAAATTGGATTCTGTCGAGAAATGCTTTACAAAATTAGTTCGGCTAAGAATGCACTTCAATCAAAATCAGTAACAACACGGTATCTCTACCAACTGAGGCAGATGATATTATTAATAGCCCCCTTGCCTTTAAATATTTTCTTAAAGGAAAGGTTTTGTTTCACTCTGAAATAATTTCATCCCCATTCTTCGGCCTGCATTCATCAGACACTATTTAAGCCCTCCTCTGTATTCAGTGTATTAGGATGGTATAATCTTACCTCATTATATTCCAGAACAGAAGGAACCATAAATGTTTCATGTTTTCTAAAAGTGAGATTTTATTTTAGAAGTTTTTTTTTTGTTTGTTTCTTGGCTTAGTCATTATAGCTAAAAATCTATTCTAAAGGATTATTTAAGGATATGTGCTTAGATTTAGCAGATTGCATTACTGCGGCTAAGAACAAAATTTCAAACCATCTAATGGCTAAGGATAGGAAGTTGGTTAACTAAATTATGGTTATCCCTATGATGGAATACATATGCAGCCATTAGAATTCATGCTTTAGAAGGGTATGGGCACTGGAAACGTTTTCACATGTTACTAAGTAAGAAAAGCAAGAATATAGAGCAGAAAATAATTTTTTTAAAAGAAGCTAAGGAACTTACACTGTCTATTAAGTTATTGTCTTTTAGCTCAAACCCATCCTTCAACAATATACCATATAATTGCTGGGGCTACAAATTGCAGATTATATTTGTCCTTTACCAGTGGACACCTATTAGGATCTACTTATAGAGGAAATTAAAGTGAGACTGGAATGCTGAGGGAGGAGAAAGGGAATTTTCCTTCCAGTATTTCCTGTGTTCCCAAATACCAGTGCCCTTGTACTCCCAGCAGATGCCAATTCCAGTCAGTAGCCCCTGATCCTCAGAGGTCTGTACCCCATTTCTGCAAGGCCCCTTATCTAAGCTTCGGCTCCTGCTGCTGCTATGTCACTTCAGTCATGTCTGACTCTGTGCGACCCCATAGACGGCAGCCCACCAGGCTCCTCTGTCCCTGGGATTCTCCAGGCAAGAATACTGGAGTGGGTTGCCATTTCCTTCTCCAATGCATGAAAGTGAAAAGTGAAAGTGAAGTCGCTCAGTCGTGCCCGACTCTTAGCAACCCCATGGACTGTAGCCTACCAGGCTCTTCCATCCATGGGATTTTCCAAGCAAGAGTACTGGAGTCGGGTGCCATTGCCTTCTTCGTCATCTAAGCTTCTAAGTTATCTTTAATCTCTTCCTTTTCTTTCTCTAGACCAAAGGCAGGATAGCTGCTTCTTAAAGTTACTGTCTCTGTTATTTCAATGTTCCCACCTCGTCTTTTCAGCTCTCTAGTAATTGCTTGCTATGGGCTGCATTGCATCACCCTAAAACTCACATATTGGGGTCTTAAAGCCTTAGTACCTAAAACATGACTATACTGGGAAACAGGGCCTTAAAAGAGATGATGAAGGCAGAATGAATTCATATGGGTAGACCCTCATCCAATATGACTGGTCTCCTTATAAGAAGATGACACACAAGCACAGAGATGGAGGGGTGACCACGTGAAGGCATAGCAGAAACCATTAACAAGCCGAAGAGAGAAGCCTCAGAAGAAACCGACCTCTCCAGCACCTTTGATCTGGAACTTGTCTCCAGAACTGTGAGAAAATAAATTTTTCTTGTTGAACTGATCCAGCCTGTGGTATTTGTTAAAGTAGCCCTGGCAAATTCTTACACTGGTAACCGATTCCTGTCTTAAATTATCTCTATCAAAACAACTGGTAGCCAGTGCTCAGAAGTGGTCCTATGAGACAGACCCTCAAAGATCAGATTCTGGGGTAATTTTGTATGGATCCTTATCTTGCCTCCATTGGAAACAACTGCATCACGTTAATCAAATTATCATGGTGGTTGGTTGTGCCTCCTGCACCTACTGTGGTGGGTGCGCCAAAGGCTGTGGCACTTAGCTGTTAGGGCAATAGTGATGGCTGCAAGGACTGTGGACCTGGGGGCTGCTCCTGGATGCACTGGAATCGTCACAGAAAGGAAAGGACTGTGATCATGCCTTAAAATTTCAGCTCAAAGCACAAGAAAATCAGAAAGTCTCTATGACAGCCCTTAGTGAACATTCTGGTGGTGGGGTGAGGGATTTGTTATACGCCTATTGCTGCAAAAGCCCCTGGTGATCCCAAAGACTTGGTATCACAAGAAAGGTATCATAGAAGTTAACTACTTGAGGGCTTGAGGTCCCAGAAGAACAATGAAGACAGACACTGCCCATTACCCAGAAGACAAAAATGCTACTGGATTCAAATCACCGAGAGTATTCAAAAATCCAAAAAGGAAGTCAGACAATCAGGAAAAAACATTCAACAATAAATGTTGCCAAGAGGCTTAGCTAGTTTCTTTTCCTACATATCTTTCTGAGAAATAGTAATACCAGACTATCTGTACAATATAAATTTATCAGTAATGAGTATGAAGTGAGAGTATTCCAGCACTGACTGACAAGCCACCAAGAGGAACTGTCTGCCAAAATGCAGACTTATCTTGTCCTGTGCATACTCCTACTATTTTTGAGCTTGGAAAGCAGTTCATAGGCAGACTTCTGTACTGTTGTCTGCTTATTCTGTCTGTCCATAAAGCCATGTTAAAAGAGAGAGGAGAGCAGAGGTGCTCTGCATCTTGGGGAAAGGAGTGTATCGTGTGTCCCCCTGTCTTTCTGTGTTACATGTCCTCCAAGAGATGATTATATAAAAATGCATATGTATATGGATACACAAAGACATATCTCAGTATCTACTATGGTAATTAAGGTGTAATGGACACGTATAATGGAAACCCAGGGGTCATTTGGAAGCCTTATTTTAGTTCAGATGTCTAAGTTAATTACTATTTCAGATAGAGCTGCTCATTTAGAAATCATGGAGGTATCTGGGTTTGCTTCATTATTCTGGTTATTTCCTTATTTTGGCTCAAAGTGTAAATGATAGGATGGCCAGCGATGAGCCTGAAGAGCAAGAAGTCACAGTTGGAAAGATGATCCAGGTAATGGTCCTTGGTTAAACTGTCCATTGAATTCATTTAGTCATTGGAATTCACCTAACTCTCATCTGGGAATGAGATGAAAGCCACCTCTCATTTGGGAATCCCTCTCTGCTTTGGAGACCTTCTCTTAAGTTATCTGTCTATGGTAGGCATGACGGATGGGTATCAAGCCATTCCAGTCTCTCATCACTTGTCCCCTCATACCTTACACTTACAGGTCTCAACACACTAGGTTCTGTTGCCTATGAAGCATCATAATGCTTATATGTCAACCTAGAATACTCTTCCCTGTCATCATAACCTAGAGCCAATACCTATTTCTTCTTCAATACTCAGAACATACTTAATTTCTTCCAGGAAGTTATTACCTTTTATTCATTCTCCTCCCAAGTTCAAAGGATGTCTCTCAGGTATAACTTATGCACATCTCCATTCTAGTCCTTATGCACAAATGGACTCAATCTGTTTGTACATCTATTACTTTTCAGCACACTATGAATTCCTTAAGAGAAGGGAATTCTGATATTCATCATGTATCCCTCCACTCTTAGTAGGGTGCAAGTACACTATCTTAGTAAATGTTTGTTAAGAAGTGTATCCCAGAACATCCAAGGTACCTTTTCCAAAAGTCCTGACAGACTGAGGGAGAAAAACAGGATCTGAAGAGCTTCTTTGGGATGCAGGGGAAATGGCCTTGAATTATTTTATATGCTTTCTTCTCCATGAAGGAAAACAACCCTCATACCTACCATTCACCAAAATATAAATATGATCTATGCCAGCTCTGAAAGCTACCCAAGCAGAATTATTCAAGATGACAGTCCCCAAATAATAAAAATTCATTTCCTCATTCAAAACATTTATTATATACCTACTCTCAGCCAGACAGTGGGCTACTTCTAAAGATACAGCTGTGAATGAGTCAGGCAAGTGTCCAACTCATGCAGAAATCACATTTTAGTTGGTAAGATGATAATAAATAGGTAGGCAAACATATAAATGAGGGTTTCCCTGGTGGTTCAGTAGTAAAGAATCCATCTACAGATGCAGGACATGTAGGTTTAATCCTTGGGTCAGGAAGATCTCCTGGAGAAGGAAATGGCAACCCACTCCAATATTTTTGCCTGTGAAATCGCATGGACAGAGGAGCTTGGTGGACTATAGTCCATGGGGTCGCATAGAGTCAGACACGACTTAGCAACTAAACAACATCAAAAAGGGCTACGAGGAGACTAAGGCAATGATGCAGCTGAGAGTCAGTGGGGTGAACATGCAGCTGTCCTTTCTTCTCAGAATACTGTTCTGCTCCTTTAAAGTCCTCCCCTCCCCTGTGACATCCAGCAATTCTCTTTACTGGGTCTCTCAGGCTCACTCACTCATCTGTTCAAATACTCTAAAGCTCACCGTGAAAGCAGTGTTGCTTTGCCCTTGAAGAAGTAAATTACAAGGCTGGCCTGTCATCACACTGAATCCTGTTACCAATCCACCTGCTGGTGGGGGCAGGGGGTCTATCTCCTCTGCTCTGGACAGCTGGGGCCCCACAAGACTCTGCTGGTAACCAAAGCATCCCATAAACTTCAGCAGCAGGAAGAGTCCTTTCAGAATGATAGGCTTGCCTTCTGATTTACTATCATTTCCCCTTCCTATGTTTCCAACAAAATCCATACATCCCACTTGCATCTCGTTTCACTGTGGTTGGCTGTTTTTCCCCTGGGGTGGTGTCAGGCTCACAGTTACAGTATTTCAGTTGTGGTCCAAGGTTTTCTGGCTCCTGAAGCTCCAGAGCTCTTCCATGAGTCTGCTTGGGATACAAAGACTGCTGCCCAAAGCAGGGCATCTTGGAAGAGAAGGTTCACTCCTCACACGCAAGCCTTCCTGAGGCTGCAGTCAGGTATAGTTCAGCCAGGCTGACGGAGCGGCCCAATGGGCTGGTGACAAATCAATCTTAAGAGAGATACTTTAAGGGGTCCTGAACTTGTATCTTGCCAGCTCCCTGCTCTGTGGCTCTGTGTGCCACCTCGGTTGAGTGGAAGGAATGAGGCATTCATAGGGTTACTGAGCTCAGCACTTGCACAGGGGAACAGTAGGAAGTGAGTCAGCAGCCACATAGGTGTTTCCTTTAATTCTGCACTATCAGGAATGGGGCTGAGCACAATGCCCATCATCCCTGCTGCACCTTCCCAGTTGTCCAAGGTGGGATGCGTGGAGTAACTGGAGAGGGCTATTGTCTGGTTGAAGTGTTTCCTTGTGGGCTAGAGACAGGGCCTATCCTAACTTGTTCCCCTGAAACATAGACTGCCTTGAAGGCAACTCTGAGAAGGAGAGTCTCTGCTCCTCTTGGCTTAGGCAGAGACCTGGTGCAGGATGCCAGGAGAACTGAGTGTCTCTGGGAAGCTCTCAATGTCTCCTAACTGGAAATGGATACAGCTGGGACAGCCACACTCCAAAGCAGCTTGAAAAGACATGGGCATCCAAAAATGTTGCCAAAGAAGAGCATAAGTAGGAAGAGACTGGTCTTCTGGCCACTGGATCAGTACACCTTTCTACTGGTATGCTTCTACTAACTATTCCCATCAATTGAAAGACCTGGACTTAGTCAACTCTTTTTTTTTTTCCCCAGAAACTGAAGTGCAGATGGATTTAAGACAATACCAACTTAGGGCTCCCAATTTCAAGTCTAGTTCTAAGAGACTCTTCTGTCTTCTCAAATTTTAACGTGCACATGAATCACGCGAGACCTCTGAAGACTTCAGAGGCTGGTTTAGGAGGTCTAGGATGTTGCCTGAGAGTCTGCATTCTTAACAAGAGCCCAAGTGATTCTGTGAGGACCCACGCCTTGAGGAGCACAGAAGTTCATGGCAAGAGGGCAGGGGCCTCCTTTAATAGTTTGATAAAGATTCTTAACTCATCTGGTTCACCATCTTGCTTCCTATCAGGACTTAATTTCATCACTATGCAATCTCAATGCTTTCTCAAAAACCGCTTATGATTCTAGAATTAAGGCACACTATCTATCAGGAAGAACATTTGCTAAAATGCTGCATATATGATACCAGGCCCCTTTATTTCATGAGTCATTCTGGAAACAAAGCTCTAAAGGCACCAAAGGTTGCTGCGGAATTCTAGGTGCTCATTGCCAGCCCCCTGACTAAGAAATAAGCTTTGTGAATAAACACTTCCAAACCACACACTGTGGTGATGGGATGATGCTAAAACATGTGCTAATTTCCTCTTACTTTTCTGTACATTCCATGAGCATCTCAACTATCTGACCAGAAAAAGGTATTTTGCTCCAATGTCACTATAAAAAATGGCCCGCTGTGCCTTCTGTGTTTTGTATTATGCTTAGAACTGTTTTAAGCACACTCACATAATCCTCACAAGTCTATGAAGATGTTCTTATCCCTACTTTACAAATGAATAAATGGAAGCTTGAAAATTTTAAGTAATGGCTCCAAGATCCTGTAACTAAAAATATCAGAGCCAAGATGTGGATGCAGGATTTATCATTACGAATACAGTCCTCTTGGCAGTTGCTTTCTGTATAACTAACATTAAAAATGTGCCCTCCCCAAAGGGAAGGAACAGAGAAGGGGAAAGAAGGTAGCTCTAATGCATTATGAGTCCACAAATGGGGGAAGGGAGCCTTCCACTGGATTTTTGAAGAATGGGGAGATCAAGAGAATTGATGATACCTCCTACTCTTCTATCCACCCTCCCAAATTTGCTAGGTTAACACCACTCAAATTATACTTCTCTGTGACCACTGTGTCTCAGGTACCCTGAGAGTCAATACAAGTAGAAAATATACAGCTCCCAATATGAAGACTTATGATCTAGTTAGAGAAAAAGAACCAAATCACGGGAAACATTCAAAGAAATTAATGATAGATAATAATCACCTCTATGATGTGCATTAATTAGCAGGGAATGTACACAACATGGATCTCAATTTTGGCACAGCTAGAAATTACAAGAATTTATAAAAATACTGAAGTCACACAGATTCTGATTTCACTGATAGAAAGCAAATATCCTCAAGCATGATTTTGGACTAGCAGCATTATCAATAGCTTTTAGAAATGCAAATTATCAAGTCCTAGACCTACTGACTCACAGACTCTGGGTTAGAAGCCCAGGAATGTGTGTTTTAACATGCGTTCTAGGTGATTCTGATGTAGTCTAAGGGTCTCCAAGCACTTGATGGAGGCAGTAGCTTGAACATTTTTTTAAAGCTCTCCAAGTGATGCTGGAAAATCCCATGGATGGAGGAGCCTGGTAGGCTGCAGTCCATGGGGTTGCTAAGAGTCGGACATGACTGAGTGACTTCAGTTTCACTTTTCACTTTCATGCACTGGAGAAGGAAATGGCAATCCATTCCAGTATTCTTGCCTGGAGAATCCCAGGTATGGTAGAGCCTGGAGGGCTGCTGTCTATGGGGTCGCGCAGAGTTGGACACGACTGAAGCGACTTAGCAGCAGTAGCAGGTGATGGTAGCATGCAGCAAAATTGGACAACCACAAATGTAAAAGCCAATGAAGGCTTGTCTTTAACAGAGAAGATCCACATGACAGACCAGTAACTAAAGAAGGAACAAACTATAGAGAACTTTGAATGTCAGATGAAAGTTCTGCTCTGCAAATCAGATATTACGTGTTCTCTCTGCTCCAAAAGGCATAAGCTCCCCAGAGACAAAGATCATATCTTCCAACTCCCATGTCCCTTTGCTCATCACACAGGGGGTGCTCATGCATATCAGTCACTAGCAATTTCTGATTATCCAAAGCCAGAACAATTGTGGGTTAAGTCTTTAGAAAACAGCCTCTGAGATAAAGCCCATGAAAATGGTACAGCAGCCAAAGGGAGGAAAACTTGGGTGAAAACAAGAACTGCCTGAGTTATAAACATGTGTCTCTGATACTCACCCTCAAGTACACAAGCATTAACAGCAGCCATTTCCTCTCCCAATTCCCACCCTCACTCAACCACATGTTTTGCAGTGACACCAAAGCACGTAAAGCATTTATTAAACAGCATGAAATCCATTTAACGCTTCTCTGGGTACACTAATTAGGTTTTGCATTTGGGGGGCATAGCAATGCAGAACAGAGGGCAAAATCCTGGGCATATTAACATTCTGTGAGTCCCATTTGGATTTCTCCATGAGATACTGAATCCCACTCCCATTATCCAGCCCACAGGATGGAGGAAGCTCCTTTCAGGGAGGATGGGAGGAAAGATTTCACAACCTGGAGTCAAAAATAATAAACACTAGAACAGGCTATCAATCTGTGAGGCTTAACCCCCAGTCCACAGAGTTCCCCATTTCCATTAATCAACATCTTCTGGAACATTATAGTTCCTTTGGAAAATCTGAAGTGCTTGGCAAGGCAGTTTTGATTTCTAGCCAGCCCTTATTTGGTCTTGTGTGAGGTGGATCTGCTAAGCCTCACGCAATTAGCAGGCACAAACGAACTCCAAGCAGGGAATATGTTTTAGTTTGTTGAATTATACCAAATCTGAATCTATTTACCAAAAGGAATAAGAAATGTGCATCTGGCTAGGCTCTTTGCAGGGGCCTGAGAAAACCTTCACATTATACTGACTTCTTACTGCTATTTTGTCTTGACACCTGGGAATTCACAGATGACTAGAGGCTGCAAAGTTTCAGACTGGGTTTGCAGGCTTATCAGGCCTTACTCGGAGAAGGTAATGGCTCCCCACTCCAGTACTCCTGCCTGGAAAACCCCATGGACGGAGGAGCCTGGTAGGCTGCAGTCCATGGGGTCACAAAGAGTAGGACACAACTGAGCGACTTCCCTTTCACTTTTCACTTTCATGCATTGGAGAAGGAAACGGCAACCCACTCCAGTGTTCTTGCCTGGAGAATCCCAAGGACAGAAGAGCGTGGTGGGCTGCCATCTATGGGGGTCACACAGAGTCAGATACGACTGAAGTGACTTAGCAGCAGCAGCAGCAGCAGTAGCAGCAGGCCTTACTGGTATGTGGGAATTAAGTGCTGAATGTTACGAATGCATTTTAAAAGCTCTATCAAGTGCCTTCTAAGGACCTCTTTTACAAAAATGAAATAAAAACGGAAACAAAAGGACACTGCAGGTAGAGAAATTATACACTGAAGATTTCTAAGGTCCCCTGATAGCTGGGTTCCCAACATGAGTGATTCAACAGTGCCATAGTCTGGGGGTCTTCTAAACTGTGTCTGATGTAAGTAGAGTTGAGGGCATTCCTTAAAGGTAAGTGCTCAGAGGATTAGGCCCTGTTATTACCTTCATCCAATTGATGGAGCTCAAGGTTCCCCTAGTCCCTCTAATCATCCCGAGGTATGAGTGCCAGGAAATAAAAACGTCATGTCATTTTTATTCCACATCCACGGCAATGCAACTGCCAAATTAATGCACAAAGAGATTTTGATAAAATGATCAATTACTTGTCTGTGCATAACTATCAATAAACTGTTTTTACTCATCTAAATGTTTGCATGTTAAAAAGAATAACAGCACATTCTTCCATGACTGATTAATATTGGAAACAAAAACAATATTAAATACCCAACACTGGCTGGTGCAGAATCAAAGATTCGTGGCAACGTTAAGATGTAATGTAAAACTCAAAAATATACCGTTCTCTGAAAGAGTACGGTGGTTCCCCTCCATGGGTCCTCAGATTGCAAATGTATACATAACAGTAAGACCAATTAAACAATCATTTTTTGGAAAGCGCTAGGGGTGTGAAAGAAAACAAGCCATTTCACCAAGTGAAATGGTCTAGAAAATGATGCATTTTAATCTAGTTTGTTAGACAAATTTTAGGCTGAGGGAGAATTCTCTCCTTTCCCTCCTTGTAACAGGTTGTTTACGTAGTATATACATGCCCACATCTTTCCCTGACATATTATGTCTACAATAATTATCTCTGCCATTACAGCAAACACTTAGTAAACAATTACAGTTGATTCTTATTATTTATAGTACTTATGATCTATAAAGCTGCAGCAAATGCTGAATTAGCAAACACTAAATCATTGCTCCTAGGGGAAATATGGGCTTAGGTTCCTGAAAGCCTCCGGTCACAAGATTTTTGTCAACCAGTCAATAGATAACCTTGTTTGGTGATCTGTTTCAAGACTATTATTTAATATATAGCTAATTCATTAACACTGAACTCACAGCCAGCTACACAGAAATGTATTAATACATGCCTGAACAAAGTTTATGGAATACATCTATTTATTTACTCCAAAAGGCATATAAGTCCCCAGCCTTCTTGATCTAGGAAAACTAGACAGTACTTCAGCACTACATTTGGAGGCAATTGTAAGCAACAAAATCACCAATAAAAAGCACAAAAAAAATGAGAAGAGGATAGGACTAAATAGACCATGAAAAAGGATATTTGTTTATAGTATGAGAATTGAAATAAGGCAGAATGTGGCCTTATTTGACCTTAGCTTGGAACATGAGCGTTGGGCAACTCAAATTTTTTGCTGCTTTGTGTATGTCTGTGAATGACCATGAGGACTGATTTGGTGGTTACAAACAAATTTTAGGCAACAAATACGGACTCAACTGTATACTGAGGATCAACAGTTCCTGATTTGAACTGAAGCTGACAGAAATGGAAAATCATTTAACTTTGAAGAGTCAAAGCTAAAACCTTCAACGCTCTCTTCCTGGGGGAGGCTGGCACCAAATGCTGTCTTTGTCTGCAGTGAAGAGAAGCCTGAAGGAATGCTAAGCACAGAGCCATGACGATTCTTGGAGACAATGAAATGTGACTCTGACCATCCCCAGATACCCAAGGAACTGCAGGAAACATTCAAGGTCAGAGTTACGACTAAGACCACAATGAAGAAAACAACAGCAACTCAACTTCACAGTGTCCGCTTAACTTTGTGTCTCTCAATAAATTAAACGCAAGGATCACAACAGCAACAATTTCACCCAAGTTCTCTTTGACAGCAATAATCACAATAGCAACAATTTCACCCAAGTTCTCTTTGACAGGAATAATGTTTCAGATCCTCCCAAAAGTCAAAAATAAGAGGAAGGGATGGAATAACAAAATCTTCCTTCAAGAGCTAGAAGAAAATCTCTTTAACTATAGGAAAGTGGAAAAAAGAATTTGCTCATGTCAGATCATTGTTTTTTATTCCGAGTTTCAAGATCTCAAATCCTCATTGAAATGCTGCTTTTCTGGTCTTAGTGCAACATTCTTCAAAGACCTACTCCTTGGTCTTCACTGTGTGCAAAGAAACCAAATACTTTGCAAAAGTACCTACACATTATTCAAAAGCAAAGACATTTCACCTTGAAGCAAGACTCCCCTCTTAGAAGAGAAGAGACATTTTACTCAGCCATTGGCCTAAATCAATGCATCTTTTCAACGGACATTTGAGTATCTGGATCTGGTGCTGCATTATGTATGTCCTGCGTGATTGCTAACAGGACCTGACCTTCCTTTCCTTTGAGAAGCTGGTATACACTGAGCATGCTCTTTAGCCTCCATGATAACACTTGAGCATGATGCAGTGTGCTGGGACATGATCAGTTATAGAATAAATTTGGTGGATTAAATAAAAATAATAGGAACAACACATCCACTACAGAAGTGAGATCCATGTACAAACCACAATGTCAAGACTGAAACTGGCTACTGGTCTTTATTATGATGGCACCAGGAATGAAGCAAAGACTGGATGGATCCTTATAGAAAGCTACTCTGTACAAGGGGGCGGTTTCTGCAGGGCACTCATACCCTTGTCTTGACCTCTTTAACCCATACCTGAAGGGGAAAGTGGAGGAACATTAACAGAACTGGCCAGGTTAGAAAACCTTTTCTTCAGTACAACATATGCAGCTGGAGTCACTGGACCTGTACAAGGTAACACGGTCCTTCTAGATGCACCAAAGTTCCTGCACACCTAGAGAAACAGGGTGTAGAATTTGGGACATTTCTTTCCCTTCTTCAGGGACCTTCTCTCCCATATTACTAGGTAGGATGGTCCCAGAAGATATGCCTAAGACCATCAAAATTTCATGCCAACTCTATATAAACAATATATCTTTACCTTTTCCACTTGTTACCAAGAGATTTTCACATTGTTTGAGAAACTGTAGTAATGTCCTTTCTACCATTCCCCTCCCCATTTCTATAAAATTTATCAATTCTAGATGGCCAGAGACGTTGTTTCAGAGGGTAACAAACACTTTTAGATTCTAGGAGCCAAGTTTTTGTACGAACAGAATCTCTTGCTTTTTCTTACAGGCTTCATCTAAAATTGATTTTGATGGGAGGTGTGGCAATGTGACCTTTAATGGCCTTCCCAACCCTGGCATTCTAGAATGAGGAAGTCATGCTCCAAGCTAAAACTCCACACACTCACTGCGGCTGCTCTTCCAAGCCACAAGCCAAAAAAAGAGGGCAGAAATACAACTTGACCTCAGCTGTACCAGATCCCCACCCCTAATTCACCAAGGAGAAACACATGTAAACTCTACCCAAATCATCTCTCTCTCAACATCCCTAAGCCTGTAGCTGTGAAATATCAGAATCTTTTCTTCTCAGCACTTGCTGCTGCTGCTGCTGCTGCTAAGTCGCTTCATTTGTGTCCAACTCTGTGCGACCCCATAAACGGCAGCCCACCAGGCTCCCCTGTCCCTGGGACTCTCCAGGCAAGAGCACTGGAGTGGGTTGCCATTTCCTTCTCCAATGCATGCAAGTGAAAAGTGAAAGGAAAGTCACTCAGTCGTGTCTGACTCTTCGAGACCCCATGGACTGCAGCCCACCAGGCTCCTCCATCCATTGGATTTTCCAGGCAAGAGTACTGGAGTGGGGTGCCATTGCCTTCTCCGTTATAGCACTTGAGGCCTCTGCAAAACCAGGAAATTGCAAATAGTCCTGGCAGGTTCTACAGAAGCCTACTCTGTCACTGGGCACAGCAGGGAAATCCACACAGCTGGCCCAGAGAAAGAAAATGGAAAATGCAAATTAAAGAGAAGCCGAAGTCATGGGAGATGAGAGCCGCTTGCCTCTAGCTGAGCGAATTCTGACCGAAACCACCTTCGGGTCTCACTGGGTCATTATTTTTTTCTTTTTGCTTAAAAAGATACACGAGTAAATGGCAACCCACTCCAGTATTCTTGCCTGGAGAATCCCATGGATGGAGGAGCCTGGAGGGCTACAGTCCACGGGTTCGCAAAGAGTCGGACACGACTGAGCTACTTCACTACTCACTACTGAGTTTTTAAAGTAATCGTTCCCTATCCCCAGGTTTTCAGTTGGTATACATGTTTTACAATGGCCAGGTTTGGACAAAGAATGATATCACCTTAGAGTGACCAAAATTTCGCAAAGAGTCGGACACGACTGGCTACTTCACTACTCACTACTGAGTTTTTAAAGTAATCGTTCCCTATCCCCAGGTTTTCAGTTGGTATACATGTTTTACAATGGCCAGGTTTGGACAAAGAATGATATCACCTTAGAGTGACCAAAATCTGCCTTTTGTGGTGGGTGCATTAAACAATAAGATAATATCCAATATATTGACACTGTCACTTAAACAATGGAAGTAATACAATGAATGACACTTCTATGGAACCACTGTGTCTTTTGGTATACCAATGGTGATCAGATTCCTTAATGGAATAACACCATGATCAGTCTTTTGTGTATCTTTCTCCTCTGTCTTGTACTTGTACCAAATCAAAGAATTCAAAATGGATATCGTCATGGATTCAGCAGCATACTAAATGCTGCTAAATGCATACTAATTGATAACCTCTAAATGTGGTATCAAAATAACTTATCAATGAAGCAGTTGTTGTGTAAGCCAATACTAGACTACAACTGGAAAGATAAGATTTTTCAGTTCAAACAATGCTATTAATTTTCTGTGTGACTTTAAGAAGTTCCTGAAGTTTTGTGAACCTTCATTACATTTTTATTTTTAAAATGAGCTTTGAGGATGAAATGTAAAGTATTATACAAATATGGAATGTAATATATATGCATATATAAAACTTTCTTCTCATGAGACATTGTTGCTGTCTTTTGACTCACTTGACCTCAATGCATTGAATGGTGCAGTTGTGGACACCAGGACTCTCAATCAGCCAACTGAACTCTAGCTTAATAAAGAAATTTCTGGAACCTGTGCACCCAACAGCTATACTACATTCAAAATCCATACTATCTTCTATCTATAATGTAAATTTTTAAATTTCTAAAGGAAAAATTACAAATGCATAAATTTATGCTTTAAGCCCAGAATAAAACATGCTATTGAGGTTACTGATTTATCCATCCTGTATGATTTATTCATAAACAATGCAAAACTAGATAATCCATAACATGGCAAACAAATGTGTCCTGGTTTTGTTAAATTCATTCCTCCAAATAGATGCTTATCATAACTACCTCAAAGTAAAACAGATGTTTACCACTGAAAATCTTGGGAATATATGTTATGAGAAGACTGTGTAAGTTGTAGAACCCACAGAAGGGATGGAGAGCTTGAGGCTCTGTTTGAATTCAATATATTAATACTTTAGCCATGAGACTTAACTAAGCATTAGTTGACAACTAAAAAATCTTAACTATTCCATGTCAGCATGGCCAAATCTGACATGGTAGGGTCCTAACAAATCTATGCATAGAAAGTGCAGCAGATTTAACTGATTAAAAGATTTACTGTGTTTAATCCAAATTCAGGAGATCAAACAAGTCAATCCTAAAGGAAATCAATCCTTAATATTCATTGGAAGGACTGATGCTGAAGTTGAAGCTCCAGTTCTTTGGCCATCTGATGCAAAGAGCTGACCCACTGGAAAAGACCCTGATGCTAGAAAAGATTGAGGGCAGGAGGAGAAGGGGGTGACAGAGGATGAGATGGTTGGATGGCATCATCCACTCAATGGACATGAGTTTGAACAAACTCCAGGAGATAGTGAAGGACAGGGAAGCCTGGCATACTGCTGTCCATGGGGTTGCAAAGAGTCAGACACAACTGAGTGACGAAACAACAACTCCAAATTCAACCAACTGATCAGTCCTGCAAAAACATTATGGGCCTATAACTGATGGAGAAGCCTGTCATTGCAGATGATGACGGTCTTTTAATTTTTCTTTAGAAACACTCCTCTCCTATTCCAGAGACCTTTAATCTGTTTGTGTGTGTATACATATGTGGAGAAGGAAATGGCAACCCACTGCAGTATTCTTGCCTGGAGAATCTCATGAACAGAGGAGCCTGGGGGGCTACAATCTGCAGGGTCGTAAAGAGTCAGACATGACTGAGCGAGTATGTGTCTATCTGTATATATATGTATATATATGAAATATTGCTAAGCATTTATTTAACACATACTTATCCAAAGACTACCATAAGCCAGGTACTATGTTAAAAAAAAGGAGATTCAAATATACAGAAGTGCAGGTCCTGTTCACATAGAGTTTAACATCTAGTAGAGAAGTTATATAAAATAATGGAAATAGCTCACACTACTAATTGGGAACCCAAATATAATCCATCACAGTCTCTACAATCTAATGGTTATTTGATAATTATATGCTTACTCAATAAATGAAACAATATATATCTGTGAATGAGTGAAATAAAACATTCTAAGGTGACTGTAGAGATGATAAGGGGACTGGCTGAATCAAGAAAATAGTTAAGAAAGGCCAAACACAGTGGTAAGATTGAAAATCCATACTGGAGACAGTAAAACAGAAATGACATTGCAAAAAGCTAAGTTCCTAATGGACAGGAAAATCTCCCAACATTTGGTGGAGAAAAAGAAATAGAAAAGAAGGTGAATGACACTCAAGACAAATTAGACGTAACTGAAGAGAGGTGTTACAGAGACTGAAAATCAGAACAACAGAGGGTCTGTCATCAAAGGTCTGACATCAATAGCTAGAAGTGAAAGAGCTTCGGGGAAACCAACTAAGAAACTTTTAAATGATTAGAAATATAAAGACGTTCCACTTTATTTTAAATCACACTGTTAACTTTAAAATCTTATAAAAATAAAAAATAATAGAAACTTAACTGTAAAGTAACAAAATCAAGGCTGATCTTATCCTTCTTTGCAAAATCAAACATCACAAGACAATGGAACAACTTGTACAAAGTAGTGATGGGAAAAGCTTGCAACCTTAGATATTTATATCCAAGTTTCTCGTGTGAAAAGATGGCAGAAAGACATTTTGCTAAGTTTAAAATCATGAAAGATAAATCATTCATGATCCCTTCCTGAGAGAGCACACACACAGAAAAGAATACCTGTCAACTGATAAAGAGAAAAAGAAATCAAGAACTCAAGACTGTAACAGTTGAAAGTATAAAAAACATGGCAAAGAACTTTGAAACCAATTAAATTTTTAGGATCAAATATGAAGAACTGTCAAATGGGCACACAACTAAATTCAAAATCTGAAAATATGTTTTATATGAAAGATAAGTCGGAATTTTACAATAAATAGCTGATATAATACCAGATAAAAGGAGTAAAAAACTGATACAGAGAAAGCAGAAAGTCAGGTTAAACTCAGATAATTTAAATACCAGATGTGTATAAGAGACAGGTCCTAATCTCTGCACTTTCCACAGGGATAAAGATCTTTTTACTAACTGGGGACCCAGGTCAGTTAACTCTAGGGAGCCTCTTCAGAAACAGCCCAGCCAC
>SJYC01122906.1:0-31101 GCA_006408675.1 Madoqua kirkii
TACAATCCACTTTAGAAATAATTAGAGTCAGTATATTTATATCAATGCCAACAAAATATAGACACAGCAGTAATAAAACATGTAAGGCTGTAAATAAACCGGAGATACTTAAAATGAATTAATTAAGCAAGCAGCCTGAGGAGTCATAAAGTAAAAGAATGCATACAACAAAAGGCTGAAGAAGGTAGAAAAGGCAGATAAGTAGAAATAACAAAAAAAGAAAATAAAATTGGCTTCCCAGCCAAACCAAAAAGTGACAGGAACTTAAGAGTCTTTATTTAGAATAAGTAAAATTTTATAATTAGATGTGAAAATAGGAATATCCAAACAGCTGTAAGAATTTTTCAAAGGACAAGCATATAAACAGCATTTTTCATCCATCCAATTGGCAAAAGTTGGAAAAATATTTCTTAGAATTGCCTAGAGAAGGGTTATGTTACTAGTGAAATATAAAGTGGAAACACCATATCTGGACAGAAGTGTTTCACTATGTATCAAGTGACTTAAAAACATTCTTGCTCTTCTATGCAGTAATCACATGCTAATTTATGCTATGAGAGATATTAAAACATTTGGATGATTTACGTTTTTATAGTACCTCCATATGTTGGAACATTAAGGAGCTGTTAAAAATTGCTTTTGAAGATTATGTAATGGCATGGTAAACCCACCCTATGATGTCTGGAGCAAAGGAGAAGGATATAAAACTAAATATGTAGTAGGAAACCCATTCACCGAAAAGCAAAACATGGGTGATAACACCTTTAAATGTTACCTATAATTATTTCTATGTAGTTTATTATTGGTTACTTAAATATTTCCCTGGTGGTCCAGACAGCAAAGAATCTGCCTGCAATGTGGGGGACCTGGGTTTGATCCCTGGGTCAGGAATAACCCTGGAGACGGTAATGGCTACCCACATCAGTATTCTTGCCTGAAGAGTTCCATGGAAAGAGGAGCCTGACAGGCTACATATATATATATATAGTTCATGGGGTTGCAAAGAGTCAGACATGACTGGCATTTTCACTTTTTAAATATTTTCTGATGTTTTACTATAGTTTCTAAGTTTATGATGATGAGAATAAATTCTTTTATAATTGAAAAAAATTATTTTAATTTAAAAGATTTCTGGACAAGATAGCACTTTGAATTTACATGCTCAATACTTATTCCTTAAAATACCATTAAAAATAAAATTTTAGTTGAAATTTCAAATACTAAAACGTGTCTGTACCTGCATCTGTCTTTTAATTCGGCACAACAAAGGAAACCATAAACAAAATGAAAAGATAACCCACAGAATGGGAGAAAATGTTTGCAAATGATGCAACTAACAAGGGATTAGTCTCCAAAATTTACTAACAGCACATGTGGCTCAATATCTGAAAAACAAACAACCCTATTAAAAACTGGGCAGAAGACCCATTTTGGGGGGGGGGGGGGGGAATAAACATTTCTCTAAGTAAGACATATAAATGGCCAAGAGGCATATGAAAAGATGCTCAACATCACTAATTATTAGAGAAATGCCAATTAAAACTACAATGAGATATCACCACAAGCCAGGCAGAATGCCCACCATCAAAAAATCCACAAACAATAAATGCTGGAGAGGATATGGAAAAAACAGCACTCTCCTACACTGCAGTGGGGGTGTAAAATTGGTACAGACGCTGTGGAGAACAGTATGGTGGTTCCTAAAAAACTAAAAATAGAGCTACCATATGATCCAGAAATCCCATTCCTGGGCATACATCTGGAAGAAAACACGATTTCAAAGGATACATGCACCCCAATATTCATTGCAGCACTGTATAATAGCCAAGACACGGAACCAACCTAAATGTCTATCGACAGATGAATAGATTAGGAAGACATATATACCACTGAGTCTTACTCAGCAATTAAAAAGAATGAAATAATGCCATCTTCAACAACAGGGATGGACCTGAAGATTCACACTAAATGAAGTAAATCTATCAGAGAAAGACAAATACATGTCACTTATTATGTGGAATCTTAAAAAAAGGATACAAATGAACTTCCTTACAAAACAAAAGCAGACTCATGGACTTACAGAACAGATCTATGGTTACCGACAGAAGGGTATGGGTAAGAGATAGGTTGGGAATTCGGGACTAACTTGAACACACTGCTATATTTAAAATAAATAACCAATAAGGACCTACTGTATAGCACAGGGAACCCTGCTCAATATTCTATAATAACCTAAATAGGAAAAAAATTGAAAAATAAATACACATATATGTATAACTGAATCATTTTGCTATACACCTGAAACTAGCATAGCATTGTTTATCAACAATGTTCCAATATTTTTTAAAAAAGAAAGAAACATAATCCTTAAAAAAAAAAGATATCTGTACCCAATGCAAGATAAAATTCTCCATATACAAGAAAAGTATTGAAACAGAGAGCAGGGAGCAAATGCTGGTACTATGGGAGTGTTGAACTCTATATCTAGAAATAGAGGCAATGAGAAGGTTCAAATTCAGGGCCCCCACCCTGGATTTGGGAGCTGGCAAGATCTTCCAACCTGTAGTGGGTGGGAGGGGACTGAGACAAGGCAGGCCTGTGGATTAGACCTTGTACATGTGACACAGGAAGGAGCAGGGCATCTCACAGAAGTCAGATTTGTGACAAGCTACTAATTACTGGATCTACAATATCCCCAATTCCACAATAGGACAGGAATGCCAGCCTGCTAACATAAAATCTGATTCTGGCCTGAGATTTCCAGGCAGCCATAGGGAAGATAATTGTAAATCTATAATGTGCGGTAGATACTGAAGGTAATTTTTTTTTTCTTTAAGGTAACTTCCACTCTACTGACCCAGGGATCAAATCCAGGTTTCCTGCACTGCAGGTGGATTCTTTACTGTATAAGCCACTAAGGAAGCCCCCTACATCAGCCAGTAAACTAAAATTCAAATCCAATGAGAAAAAAAGCACCAGGAAGATATTCAACAAAATAAACAACTAGAGGATGCTTTGATTCTTGGGGGGAAAAAAAGTCATCTATGAATAATCATAAAATAATGACATAAAGAAATAAAATCTTTTAAAATTTGTTGTTGTTTAGTTACTAAGTCATATCTGGCTCTTTTGTGACCTCCACAGACTGTAGCCAGCCAGGTTCCTGTGTCCATATTTCCAGGCAAGAATATTGGAGTGGGTTGCCATTTCCTCCTCCAGGGGATCTTCCCGATGTAGGAATCAAACCGCATCTCAGGCACTGGCAGATGGATTCTTTACCACTGAGCCACCAGGGGAAGCCCATCTTTTTAAATAAGAAAGTATTAAAATGAAGCAGATAAAAATTGAGGAAAAAATGAGTAAATGAGTAACAAAATAATCAGTTAGAAATAGAAGCTAGAAACAACGTAATGGATATCTCAAAACTCTGTAAATGGAATAAATGGGAGAGTTTCTATAGTTAAAAGGAAAATTGGCGAACTGGAAGATAATATTGAGGAAATCATTCTGAATACAAGCACTGAAACATAATGAGGTTAAAACAAGAAATTAAGAGGTACAAAGTCTTCAACTTATACCTAACTGTATTTTTCAGAACTAGGCAACAGAGAAAATATTGGGAAACAATTTCAAGAGATAACAAAGGAAAATTTTCCTAAGCTAAAGTAAGTCCTATGTGCTCATACTTGAGGCACACATCCATTGCTGAGTATAATAAGTAAAGACAAATATACAGCTGGACATATTGCAATAAAACAGCAAAACAAGTCTGTTCAATGGGCTGTGAGTAGAAGTGACATGTGTTTGTTCCCAGGCAAGTATAAAAAGATAGGTATGAGTTATCCATAAACTCTCCTGAAGCTCAAGCTGCCTTTTATTGGAGATGAAAACAGTCTGGATCTGTGGGTCACCATATGGATGGCAGGTGCCTGGAGAGTCACAAAGACATAGCTGACTCTGCAAAGACGTGTCGTGTTAGCCTGCTGAGTGTTTGTCAGTAGCTTCACCTGACAGAATAGCTTCATGGGAAACACATAGATATGGTTACAGAACATTAGGAAGAACCTAAATTTAGAAGATTAAGCAGCGCAACTAGCAATACGGACATAAAAGGTAGCTAGAGAACTCTCATCCCAAGTAATAGATATTCTTTCCCCAGTTATTCAGCTAATGTCTATTGAGCTTTTACACTAGTCTATGTCTTGAGGGATCTTAGTGAATGAGAGAGTCAAATCCTTGCTTTTATGGAATTCCCATTCTAGTAAGGGAAGAAAATAAGTGATATAAAAGGGGGGGGGAGTGATTAGAGAGAGGGATATTTTGGAGTGCCATATGAAATAGGGTACTCAGAAAAGACATTTCTGATAAGACCTTGGATAGAGATTTGAAAGAAGTAAGGAAGCAACACATGTCAATATCAGACAGACGAACCCATACCCGAGGGCAAAGTACTACACAGCCGATGGCAAAGTCCAGAGGCAGCAGTATGGGACTCAGAGAAAGCAAGGAAAAGACTGCCATAAAAAAAAGGGATCAGAAATTATGGAACTATATCGTGGGGTATCTGGAAACCCAAGGCAAAAACTGTGGATCTTACTCTGAAAAAAAAAACAAACATTAAAAAATCTTTGGAGGGTTTTGAGCAGACGAGTGATATGTTTGGTTTATATACTTAAAGGACAATTCTAGCTGCTGTTCGCTAAACACAGATCTGTTTACCTGAGGGGAAGCAGTTCAGTGGTCACAATAGTCAGATGATGTGGTGGTGCTGGCTGTGAAAGTGGCTTCAGTAGGGAGATCCAGGCTGCACTCTGAAGAAAAGGCCAACTGAATATACGGCACATTGGTGTGAAAAAAAAAATTGAGTGAAAGATGGCTCTACAGTTTTTGGCTTAAAGGACAGGGTAAAAAGCAGTGTTACCATTTTCTGAGATGAGCAAGACTGTAGAAGAGTAAGTTAGGCAATGAAAACAAAAAGAGAGACATTATTTTCAAACATACATCATACAGTTACAAAAATTTGCCACGTTTGAGGGTACTCATGCACTTTTCAGATTTTTCAGAGTATGACACAGATGTCCCTGACTGCATGCAACTGACTTTGAAATTAATTAAAAAAGATAGGAAGAACATCATGATTTGGAGACAAGAAAAGCAAACTTTGTACATGATCTATGGGTCACAGAGAAAGCTGTAATGAAAATTACAAAATATTTAGATTTACATACAAATGTAAAAGAGCAACACATGATAAATACATACATATATATATATATATATATATATATGAATGCGCATTGCAGCCTTGGCACAATAGCAAAAGTCTGGAAATGACCACCTGTACAGGAACAACTAAACGGCATTAACCTGATATTACAGAATACTGCATGGCAGTTAAAATGAACTCTAGGTAAATACATCGATATGGCTTCCCTCGTGGCTCAGAGGTAAAGAATCTGCCTGCAATGCGGGAGACCTGGGTTTGATCTCTGGGTCAGGAAAAGGAAATGGTGACCCACTCTAGTATTCTTGCCTGGAGGAGAATTCCACGGATGGAGGAGCCTGGCGGGCTCCTGTTCATGGGGATGCAAAGAGATGGACACGACTGAGTGACTAACACACACACACATCTATTTCAACACAGATAGTTCTCAAAAACACAATGTTCATCAAACAAAAAAAGAGGATCAAAGATACAGTACAACACTATTCAGATCACTTTAAAGACACTAAACCAATGCCCCATACTGTCTGTGGATGTGTAAATACCTATGAAGTGAAAGGATAAAAATGGACTGAATGCACACAAAAAGGATGACGGTATTTGCTTTAGGGGAGCAATGTGAGAACAGGGTGAGTGGGAGGAATGTGAGAGATTTCTTTTCTTTCTAAATATTTTATTTCTTAATAATAAAAATTATCTGAAATATGATAAAATGTTAACACTTTTCCATAATCAGTGGTGAGACCATGAGTTAACGTTCCTTACATTTTCTCCATATTTTTTTAATTTAAAAAGTACTTAATGAAAAAGCAAATACAATCTTTCATTGCTTCTCTCAGCTCCAATTTTCACTAGTCTGTCCTTTGGAATATACCAAGTCTTCAACTTGATCCTTGACAGGACTGGAATAAGATATTATCCAAGGAGGGACCCTGACTCAAACTTCTCCCTCTGTGTAGTCTCACCCATCTGGGTTGTTGAACTTATTTCCTGGAGAACAAATCCCATCTATATTTTCAAGGCTTTCCCAACGGGCAGTTCGAATGATACAAGCTGTAACATGGCTGTGATTAACTCTGGCAAATGAAAAATTTACTGCTGTACATGTGTCCTGAGTTTGGGTAACAGACAAATAAACATCTGTGACGACCTGCATCTGCAGGGTCAGAAGCAAATGGACCTCTGAGGGGTGTCAGAGCCACAAAGAATGATAACGCTTCAGAATGAGAACCTGTTCTTGCCAAGATCCGGAAGCAGAAAGGGACTGTGCTGGTTAGATACCAGCAGAGACCTTTTCTAAAAGCAAGCAGGACAATTAGAAATATTATCATCACCTTTCAGGAGAAAGGAGAAGAACTGACTACAGCAACTGCTGTGATGCCAGCTGTATGGTCTTAATTGCTCACAAGTCCCAGGAATAAATTATCCTTATTTCAACCACCAAGTCATGAACAAAGGTAAGAATTTCTGAAATAGTGATGACTGAGGTCACCGTATCTCCCCTAGGTTCCTTGAGAAGATGACTTCTGTGTTACTCTACCAAGAATTTCCCACAGTGCTTTGCTCTGTGCTTTAGCCTTAGTAGGTACTGTATACATAGGGGGAATGTGTATATATATATTCATACACAGCCCATTATACATGGTATATATGTTAATACATTTATTGATACATTATATATATAACATATACATATACACATACATAGATGTTGATCAGTAATTTTTTCTCCTTCTTGTCCTCACCATTTTACAGAGTTCGGCCTTTGGTAATATTATTTACCATCTTGAATTCCACAGCTCGAGTCTCTAAAAGACTCTTTCATTCCTTTGCACCATGTGATGAGGCAAGCTCTGAGTTGAGAGCACCCTAAGCTCGTGCTTGGCCGGATGGGTCAGCACACCCAAGAATCAGAATACAGATTCTTGGGGTCAAGGAGTACCAGATGGCATAGAAAGGATTTCTAAGCATGCTGTGCTACAGGTCTTTGGGTAAGATACTCAGAAAACCGGTTTTTGTTGCCCTCAAAAAATAATGAAGTTTGAGTCTAGTCTCAGATTCTCCTGGCCCTTGAGAACTCTCACCTCTCCACAGCCCTGAGTTCAGTCTCAGGGCCCAAGCCCATTTCTCATTTCTACCATAAGCTTTGCAATTTCTGTCAAATAACATCTCTTTCGGCTTTGTTCTGAGCAAGCACTTTGTACTCATTTGCTGGGCTGAGCTGGGGAAAGGCCCTGAAATCAAGAAAAGAAAGTAATTGCCTTTTAAGACAGAAAGAGCTTACCATTAGGTTCCAATTAGATGCAAGTAATCTCTGCTAGAGAAAACCCTCACCTCTCAACTGCTTTTTCGATAAAGCTGCCATTTGTCACAGAGGAAAGGCAGAGGCAAACACTCTGCTCAGAGCCACTGAAAAAAAGCTTTGGTTTCATGGAACTGGAAACCAGAGGCCTGAGAAGTAAAGGACTACCCAGTCTGTGGCCAAGTTAGATGCCAACAAGGGACCATCCACTCAGCCTTCCATTTGTACTTTATTTCATCCACGTAGAAGACACACAGTTTCCATTAGCCCATCCTCAACGGGATCTCTCCTTTCTCTGTGATGTAAATCATCCAGCCGAGGCCTATTCCAGGCAACGGATTTCTCAAGCAGCAACAGGATTTATGCTGCATTCCCCAAAGTCAGGTTTAACTCAGTCTTTTATTTTCCTGTGCTTTACAAAGTATTAAGAACCATGATTGAATTAGAAAGCTGTTTAATGAAATAAAAACCAAGAGAAGAAGCCAATATAAACCCCAAAGGTGAAGATTAAATTAGTTAATTTTAATTTCTAAGTGTTCACAGAAGCAGTCAGTTACCTCTTTAAAAAGAGTTCAAATATTCTGGCATCCAATGAAGACAGCCTATAAAATGCCAACATATCACCTTATGACCCGTGACAAGTTAAAAACCTAGATAGCTGATAGTGATAAGCACATGAAAAATTCCACCTACCACGTCTAGAAGAAGCAAATCTGTGGCTGCAATTTAAGTGTGGATAAAACACTTTAAGCCCTACACTATATTGTACTGATGGCTGGCAAAGTGATATTGAAGATGGTTTCATCTGTTAAGTTCCCTTAGTGTTTCTCAATATTATACAGGCTATTACCAATATCATGACTTTGTGCATCTGCCATCCCAGAATCCAAAAACTAACTACTAGAATCCAGTTGGCAAAGCACTGAACTAAAACTGCAAATTCTACACAAGAGCCTAGATTTCACTCAGAACACTTAAAAAAAATTGAAGTATAGTTGATTTACAAATGTTTCAGGTGTACAAAGTGATTCACTTATACAGGTACATATTATTTTATAGATTATTTTCTATTATAGGTTATCACAAGATGCTGAGTATAGTTCCTTGTGCTACACAGTATGTCCTTGTTGTTTATTTTATATCTATTAATTACAAACTCCCAATTTATTCCTCCCCTTTCCTCTTTGATAACCATAAATTTGTTTTCTTTTCTTTTCTTTTCTTTCTTTTTTTTTTTTTTTTTACAAATGCAGAACACTTTTGAGTATCACTCAAATATGTGATGTAGGAATTAGGGTCAAGGGCAATGGACCATCAATGAAAGGAAGCATATTGGGCATACACATCAAGGAAACCAGAATTGAAAGACACAGGTACCCCAATGTTCACTGCAGCCTTGTTTATAATTGCCAGGACATGGAAACAACCTAGATGTCCATCAGCAGATGAATGGATAAGAAAGCATATACATATACATATACATATACACAATGGAGTATTACTCAGCCCTTAAAAAGAATACATTTGACTCAGTTCTAATGAGATGGATGAAACTGGAGCCGATTATACAGAGTGAAATAAGCCAGAAAGAAAAACACCAATACAGTATACTGACATATATATATGGAATTTAGAAAGATAGTAACGATGACCCTGTATGTGAGACAACAAAAGAGACACAGAGGTATAGAATGGACTTTTGGCCTCTGAGGGAGAGGGAGAGGGTGGGATGATTTGGGAGAATGGCACTGAAACATGTATACTATCATATAAGAAATGAAGCGCCAGTCTATGTTCAATACAGGATACAGGATGCTTGGGGCTGGTGTACGGGATGATCTGGGGAGATGGTGTGGGTGGGAGGTGGGAGGGAGCTTCGGCATTGGGAGATCGTGTACACCTGTGGCTGATTCATGTCAATGTATGGCAAAACCAATACAGCATTGTAAAGTAGAATAAAGTATTTAAAAAAATAAAAGAAAAAAAAAGGTAAGCATTTTAAAAAGAAGAACTAGTAAGAGAATGTAAAATAGAAAGACCCTTAAACCAAACAAATATGGGCTTGTCAGGCTTAATGCTTGGAAATGCACATGACTGCCTTGGTTGAACCAGGGTCAGGTCCTAGGACACTTGTGTCTTTCCTGATTCTAAGAAGTAGAAGGTGGCATGATATTGTTGAAAGAATACTGGATTAGGGATGAAGTCACAAAAATCATAAGATTTTGATTGACTCCATCGCTAACTATGCCTTGGCCATGCTTTCTGCCTCAGTTTCCTCATCTGTTATATTAAAATGTTAGATGAGTTCACCATTATAGTTTCTGCAAATTTTGAAGTCAAACAATTTTGAGACCTAAGTGAGAGAAATCTTCATTTATATTCATCCAAAGAAAGAAAGAAAAATCACAATAAAGGAAGGAAGACTGTATTTTCCTTCCAAAAATAAAATTTTCTACCTAAAAAGAAAACAGAATGCCAAACACAGTTATCACATGAGACTTGCTTCAGAAACTCAGCAAAGACACTTAGAAATATTTCTAAGAATTCCTAAAAAAAAAAAAAAATCAACTGATGGTAAAGATAAAGAAGATCTTAGATATAATTCAGTTTACCCTCCCACTTTAAGGTTAAGAATACAAGCCTCTAAAAGGGAAAGCAAGGCTGTGAGAAAAGATGTGAAATGTCTGAAGCTCTCCCCCAGGTTCAAGCAGTTTTGCTTTGGTTACTTTGCTATGACAGATAATGGTATTTTCTTATAAGACCAAAGTATAGCTCTAATGATCAGATCACAAATTAACTCTCATGCTAAGCTAGAAATACTTGCAGGCTAATAACCTTATGCTAATTTTTAGGTAAGGCACGGATATGGGATTTTTACCCAAGCGATTGAAAGAGAAATACTTATTTAAATCAGTGCTTTTCCTGTACACTGTCCATTGACATTTGAGAATTGCACTCCAAAATATTTATGTATGTTCAAGGTGGAGATAGACTAGCTGGCAAATATGAATATAGCTGCCATGAAGAAAACTGCTTCAGTAAAAAGGGCACACACAAACCTCACTTTTTTTTTTTTCTTAAAAAATTAAGACAAGTTTGTAAAGAGCGGTTTAAGGTTCACAGCAAAATTGAGAGGAAGGTATGAAGATTTTCATGAAACCCCCTGCCCTGACAGATGCATTGCCTCCCCCATTTATCAACATCCCCCACCAGACTGATACCTTTGTTCCCAAACTGATGAGCCTGCACTGGCACATCATACTCACTCTAAGTCCACAGTTTACATGAGGGTTAACTGTTCGTGCTGAACGTTCTGTGGGTTTTGGCAAATGTAAAATTGCATGCATCCATTATCATGGTATCATATGGAGAATTTTCATTTTCCGTTAAGATCCTCTGGACTCTGCTTACCTGTTCTTCCTTTGGATGCCCAGCCACAGATCTTTCCAACTGTCTCCACAGCTCTGCCTTATCCAGAATGTCACATAGTTGAAATTATACAGTGTGTAGCCTTGTCGTGTTAGCTTCCTTCATTTAGCGATGCACATTTAAGTCTCCTGAATGTCTTTTCATGGTTTGACAGTTTATTTCCGTTTAGCGCTGAATGATGTTGCATTGTCTGAAAGCGCTAAAGTTTATGCATCCATTCCCCTACTGAGAGACATTTTGGTTGCATTTAAGTTTGGGGAATTGAATAAATCTGCCATAAAATCCATGTGCAAATTTTCATGTGAACATAAGTTTTCAACTCCTTTGAGCAAATATTAAAGAGCGTGACTGGCACATAGAATCTTAAGTCAGTGAAAAAGACTTATTACATGTGAACAACATGATCTGCTTCAGGTTAGGCAAGAACCAGACCTGGTCCATATAGGTAAAAGTCAAGGAATATCTGGAAGTGGAGCAAGAGGACATGCATAGCTGGCAAGAGAAGGCATATAGTGGTCCCCGTCCTGCTGGACAAGCTAAAGCAGCAGCCAGCTCCTCCACATTAAATTCTGAAGCCTTTCTGGTCTACCAGGCCAGATTTGCGGGTTCTCTACTGGTAGATCCTTAATGCATGAAAAGTGAAAGTCGCTCAGATGTGCCCGATTCTTTGCAATCCCATGGATTGTAGCCTGCCAGGCTCCTCAGTTTGTGGAATTCTCTAGGAAAGAATACTGGAGTGGGTAGCCTTTCCCTCCTTCCCAACCCAGGGATTGAACCCAGGTCTCCCACATTGCAGGCATATTCTTTCCATCTGAGCCACCAGGGAAGCCCAAGAATACTGGAGATGGTAGCCTCTCTCTTCTCCAGGGGATCTTCCAGGCCTAGGAATTGAACTGGTGTCTCCTGCAGTGCAGATGGATTTTTTACCACCTGAGCTACCAGGGAAGCCTCCTCATGTGTGAAAGATGCATTAGGCTTTATGTTATTTTGGCCTGAATATGTTTGTTGTTGTTTTTCTTTCAATTTGGATTTAGTTCTTTGTGTGTCTGTGTACTCAGTCACGTCTTATTCTTTCAACCCTATAGACCTTAGCCTGCCAGGCATCTCTGTCCATAGGATTCTCCAGGCAAGAATACTGGAGCAGGTTGCCATTTCCTACTCCAGAGGATCTTCCTGACCCAGGGATCAAATCTGCATCTCTTGAATCTCCTGCATTGGCAGGCAGATTCTTCACTACTAGTGCCACCTGGGAAGTCAGTTCTTTATGCAATACCTGATTGATAGTTCCAACACTCCTATGAGTAAATATTATTTGTACTCACATTTTACAGGTGATATTACTGTGACACTCATAAATTCAATTATTTTCTCAAGGCCTCATGGATAATAAGAAGAAAAATGAGGATAAAATATGAAATCAGCTGTGTAACTATTAATTTTTATTCCACACTGTCTCTCAAAGTTGGGAGAAATTGAGAAGTGTATTTAGTGGTTTAGAAACCAATTCCAGTTGACTTGATATCCCTCACCTTTAACTGTCATATGAAAAATCCTAAGTGAGGGAGAGAGAGACCTTCCCAAGATGAAACAGTCACCCTATAATATAACTCATTCGCCATCTGTGGTGTGTTCCTCTTCTGTAAATAATGAAAATGCTGTTGACGGAAAGAACACAAGTGGAGGATTTACCAGTGAGAAGGAACATGAGAAGAAAAGATTCTTAGGATGGTTTATTATGACCCCAGTCAATTATAAACAGCACATTTTGACATCACTGTAAATAATACACTTCTGTCACAGTCAGCTGATGGAGATTTTCTGTTCAATATATTGTCATAGACACATGATGAAGGGGAGATGTTGGCGAACATATGTGGTACACAAAAATAAATATGTGAATAATCTCACAGGCTTTGAGACTTCCAAATACTAACTCTGACAGATAGGAGCTACAGTACATTCCCACTCTAAGACTTGGGAACTAACGATGATAAGTTGAACAGTATAATATCCATCTTTACAGCATACAGCTGTATTTTGATGGTTATGCTTGAAGGGACATCATTTGACCTGGCCTATTTCCAGTCGTGTAATAATGAGAAGTGTTTAACTGGGTCAGATGGAATGTTAGAGCTAAAAGGGATCTGAAATCATCCACCAGTACCCTCCCATTGTATAAATGGGGGAAGTAAGACTAAGTGAACTTAATTGCCTTGTCCAAGATAAGTCATAAAGCCTGTTAAAGGCAGTTCTATTGAACTCAGTGAAACCACAAAAGAACTGACCTTACTTCATGTCTAGAAGGGGTAGTAGGGAAATCGAGGCATTTTGGGGTGAAAGTAACACCCTTGACTTGTTGCTCATTCTGAACCAGGGCTATAGAAGATGATTTACTTGGCTATTGGAAGAAGTAAGCATTATCGTTTAGTCAGGCTGTCGAGAAATTCCATATTAGGGATAGTATCTAAATCTTACATGGCCAATGAGCTTTGCCCAAGTTCTAATTCTACCAAGAAATCTTCCCAGACTCTACTACTCTGCAGAATGTATAGACATTGTCTACTACAACCTTGCCATCACTGGCTAATGACATATACTAGATTCTCTAACCGTTCCTTTAGCTTTAATTGGACTCCACACGTGGTGCTAACGGTAAAGAACCTGCCTGCCAAACAGAAAAAATGAGGTTTTGATCCCTGGGTTGTGAAGATCCCCTGGAAGAGGGCATGGCAACCCTCTCCAGTATTCTTGCCTGGAGAATCTCATGGATAGAGGAGCCTGGCAGACTCCAGTCCATAGGGTCGCAAAGAGTCGACACAACTGAAGTGACTTAGCATGCGCGCACACACTACGGTCTTGGCCTCAGTGGCTTATGGCGTGTACTGGATTATTTAACCGTTCTTCTGTCTTTAATCATCTAAGAGCCAATTACTTCAGCTTGAGTGCTGCAGTTCTCCAAAGGTCCCAATATTGAGGTGTATTCATATGCTTTACTCCAGACCTTGCAGATCAGAAAAGCTGGTGGGCAGTAGGCAAGATCTTTAAGGACCTCCCCAAGGAATTCTTCTGCACCTTATAGTATGAGGACCTCTGCCCTAAAGAACCTGCCTTTTGGTCAGAGTTCATTCAGAAGACATGATGCTAGCTGCTCTTCTGCCTGTGATATTTTTAAATTACATGATGTTTGGAGAGAGCTCCAAAGACACCTCCTTCTTACACCCTACGTGAAGCCATTGCTCTTGTCATCTCTGCAGGCACCTCTCAGGTGTGCTGAGTAAGAGAGGAGACCATGAAAGCCAGCATTCAGCACTAAGGATCAGGGGACACTGGTAACCCTCCTGTCCTCTGGCAAGAAGAATCTTACCCTGAAGCTGCTCAGAAATTAGTTCTGTGGTTTACACCCACTTGAATGGAATTAGGAAGCTCACTGGATTCCTTCCAAACTTTACAAACAACACCTTTGCTTCTTATCACCTGAGGCTGCATCTACCAACTGGACCCTCTCTCTGCTAAGGATTGAGCAGCGAGAGGAGAGGGCATCGTTTCTGAGTCAGAACAAATTATGTCTCAACAGTGAAGGACTCCAAACCCAGTCAACCACAGCCCAGGCAAATATTACATAATTGGCCCTAATCAGTAAAATTACTATCAATATTAGGGAAAAAGGTAATGTCACACATTTAAATGTTTCATATATCTCTCTTAGAGCATTCCTGTCTCAAAATTTTCCATGAAATTCAAAACTCTCACCCTGGGGCTTGCAGTAATTACACAGAGTCTGCAATCTACCTGTGTGTTTTTGTACCACAGAGATTGTAACAGACTGAGAGAAAAATGTGTATGTTTGTCTTTGCCATACTCTAATTTAGGCAAAATATTAATGGAGTAAGCACCTGAAAATGAATTTCACTCCTGTTTATATTTTGAAAAGGCATTCATTTTTTATCTATTTATTTTAATGTACTTATATTAACTTTCCATCATAGTTCAGTTAGGCTCAATTTTGATAACACAGTATATGCGCACACAATCCGTGCACACATATATATGGTCTAAATACGTATCTACAAATTGCCAGAAAATTGACAAACTTTATAAAAAGAAAACTCCATGTTTGAATCATCCCCAAACCATCTGAATACAAATTAACATACACATTTGGATTCAAATTTATGAAATAGCATGAGAAATAGCTTTCTTAACTCCACAGTAATAAAGAATCAAGAAACAGATATTTTCTCAATTTCTTCCCATTACATTTTATGTCCTCATTTAGATGTATCTGGGAAGATCTCTAAACTGACACCACTGTGAGAGGCCCCTGGGATTCACAAATATCATTTCCATGACACTCAGAAAACTGGAGGAAAGAGGAAAATGTGAGCGGCGATAAATTGGAGCTAATCTCTTTCTGCCACAACCTGAAATGATACTTGGCCAGGTAATCTCCCCATCCTCCACGCTGTAATAAGGGCTTGTCTATCTCTCCCAGATGCCCAACCTGAGTAGCGGCATCTCCCCCAAATACTTGTCCTAGAAATTTCCTAACAGGATTCCAAGGCTCTGAAAGAAAAACAAAAATGAAAAATAATTCTGTCATGCAATATGCGTCATAAGTTAGAAGAAAAAGCAAACCCTGGTGTTTCAGGTCTGCAATAAATAAAACAAAGAATGGATTCTTTGGAGTCATAAAACTCAGCCAGCCATAAAATGCATAAAGAGCCCTGACAAGGCCCTCCAAGCCTTCTGGAGCCCTATTCAGCGTGGCACTGCTTTGAAAACCCCAGATTAGCCCTGCCCCGCGGCGCCTCCACTCCGGTTCAAGCAAGGAAGTCCTTAGATCTAAACAGGAAGAGCACAGAGTGGTCAAACGGTGTCCAGGCCTGCTCCATTTCCATCCTGTCTTTGAAAACACGGTTTTGCTCTGAGGAAAAGTGAAGTTGCATTGGAAACAGATCGCCACCTCTGACTAATGCGGCATCTTTGGGCAAATCACTTCCCCCAGCCTCAGCTTCTCCCTCTGAAAATGGGTGGCGGAGCCCACCTCACAGTTGCGGCGAGGACCACAGCCAGCCAGCAGGTGAAGGGCTTAGTGGAGGACTGGCCCGGAGGATGCATCGGTGATCACCATCATCCCTTAGGTTGGCGGGAGAAATGGGACTCAGTCCAGAGGGCTGGCCTGCTGGACATTCAGCCAAACCAGCATCGTGCAGAAGGCAAGGGAAGGCAGCAGACGCACCCGATCTGCTCCTCCTGCGGCTCTTTTTCCAAAGACGCCTCCTGCTACTTTTGCTCTCGGATTTTCTGTCAGACTCTGAGGCCGGGTGCCACGTCACTTTCCTGCACTGGAGAAGGAAACGGCAACCCACTCCAGTGTTCTTGCCTGGAGAATCCCAGGGACGGCGGAGCCTGGTGGGCTGCCGTCTATGGGGTCGCACAGAGTCGGACACGACTGAAGCGACTTAGCAGCAGCAGCGATGTCACCAAATTCTACATGTCATCGTCCCATCTCTCTGTCCTGTTTTACAGTTACTTCTTACCATGTCTGTTTTCCTCACCTGGTATAATCCCTTGAGTTTATGAATCAGGCTTTACTCAGACTCTGGGACCCAGAGAAACCTTCTTAGAACTTTGGGCACAACAAGTCCATATTAAACATTTCCTGCAGGGTGGGTGTGGTGTGGAGTAGGAGCTAAATGAAAAAAAAAAAAAAAGGAAAGCAAAGACAAACCCAACTAAGGTATTAGGAGAAGCTTTACTTTTATCTTAGCTATGGTGACAACCTCTTTAACCTTGGGAAAGTCACTTAATTTCTTTGGACATCAGTTTCTCCATCTGCAAAGATAATCTCTGATTTCATTTGTTGCTCTAAAATTCTCTAACTTGAAGAAAAACAGCTGCAAGAGGGATCCTTTGTTATCTGGTCTGCTGAACTGTTAGAGCAGAAGAATGAGACCAGCTGAGCCTGGACCCATTCCTTAGTTCAAGTTTTAAAAAACTCAAATTGCTTACTGCTCTTTCAGCTGTTCTCACCCGTCCTATTTAATTTATGGATTTATACATTTATTTGGATTGTAAAAATTCAAGGCAAAGAGCCCACTGCTAGGATTCAGACACCACTGGGTCTGTGTTGTGATGATCCTAAAGAGCTTGACCCCAAAGCTCTGTCCACGAAGAGGAGAAACTGTGCTCAGAAACCAGCGGACATCACTTGGAAGAGAGGGAAGATCCAGCAGCACAGGGAGCACACGGAGAGAGAAAGGACATATGTCCACGTGGGCTCTGGGTCTGGCTGTAGTCTCTCTCCATGAAGCACTGTCCCCCTGACAAGTCAGAGGCTTGGCCAGATTTATGAGTTTTCTACACTCAGTCAGAATGGAGCCTGCTCTGACCTAGAGAAGGTCACTCAACCATACTGAGTATTTGTCAACATTCCATGGCCAAAGATAAAGTGAGTGAAGATCCAAGACAGATTTAGAAGTGTTCCTGTTTATTTCTGGAAACTGTGAGTATCTGTCTGGACACAAAGAGCATAGCGGCTGGACTTCCTTTCCCTGAACACAGATGCTCTTGCGCGGGGCCATGAGGTGCCTCCTCCAGAGCCAGCGTCTTGTCACAGCAATCAGCAGCTATGTTGCAAGAACCTCCTGGAAGCACATTGCTCATCCCACGTGGGCACTACCCACTCCAGTGTTCTTGCCTGGAGAATCCCAGGGACGGCGGAGCCTGGTGGGCTGCCGTCTATGGGGTCGCACAGAGTCGGACACGACTGAAGCGACTTAGCAGCAGCAGCGATGTCACCAAATTCTACATGTCATCGTCCCATCTCTCTGTCCTGTTTTACAGTTACTTCTTACCATGTCTGTTTTCCTCACCTGGTATAATCCCTTGAGTTTATGAATCAGGCTTTACTCAGACTCTGGGACCCAGAGAAACCTTCTTAGAACTTTGGGCACAACAAGTCCATATTAAACATTTCCTGCAGGGTGGGTGTGGTGTGGAGTAGGAGCTAAATGAAAAAAAAAAAAAAAGGAAAGCAAAGACAAACCCAACTAAGGTATTAGGAGAAGCTTTACTTTTATCTTAGCTATGGTGACAACCTCTTTAACCTTGGGAAAGTCACTTAATTTCTTTGGACATCAGTTTCTCCATCTGCAAAGATAATCTCTGATTTCATTTGTTGCTCTAAAATTCTCTAACTTGAAGAAAAACAGCTGCAAGAGGGATCCTTTGTTATCTGGTCTGCTGAACTGTTAGAGCAGAAGAATGAGACCAGCTGAGCCTGGACCCATTCCTTAGTTCAAGTTTTAAAAAACTCAAATTGCTTACTGCTCTTTCAGCTGTTCTCACCCGTCCTATTTAATTTATGGATTTATACATTTATTTGGATTGTAAAAATTCAAGGCAAAGAGCCCACTGCTAGGATTCAGACACCACTGGGTCTGTGTTGTGATGATCCTAAAGAGCTTGACCCCAAAGCTCTGTCCACGAAGAGGAGAAACTGTGCTCAGAAACCAGCGGACATCACTTGGAAGAGAGGGAAGATCCAGCAGCACAGGGAGCACACGGAGAGAGAAAGGACATATGTCCACGTGGGCTCTGGGTCTGGCTGTAGTCTCTCTCCATGAAGCACTGTCCCCCTGACAAGTCAGAGGCTTGGCCAGATTTATGAGTTTTCTACACTCAGTCAGAATGGAGCCTGCTCTGACCTAGAGAAGGTCACTCAACCATACTGAGTATTTGTCAACATTCCATGGCCAAAGATAAAGTGAGTGAAGATCCAAGACAGATTTAGAAGTGTTCCTGTTTATTTCTGGAAACTGTGAGTATCTGTCTGGACACAAAGAGCATAGCGGCTGGACTTCCTTTCCCTGAACACAGATGCTCTTGCGCGGGGCCATGAGGTGCCTCCTCCAGAGCCAGCGTCTTGTCACAGCAATCAGCAGCTATGTTGCAAGAACCTCCTGGAAGCACATTGCTCATCCCACGTGGGCACCCAGGGGTCCAGCGAAACACACAGAACAGGGGAAGGCAGCGGATAAAGGGTTAGCCCTGCACTCAGCACATCCCACATTCTGCCGAAACCCCGAGTGACCTGGGTCACGGGAGGGACCACAAACCTGGCTTGATTCTCCTCCCTGCCATCATTCACAGCCCAGTGACAATGGAGCCTTTTCTTCACAAGCTTAGTTTTCACTTATACAAAGTGTCAATGAATGTCCCTCTCTCTTTTCCTGACAGTCTGTTTCACCAATTCTGCCACCGCAGTACTCAACTCGTTTGCTTCTAAAATGAGAACTTTGGAGATACTCGGTGGTGGTATGGAAACAGCGATCAGGACTCAACACAGCAGAGGCTCCCCTCAGCATACAGAACATATCTGATGTTTCAGTGTAACTAAAGCCTTGCACTTCCTCTTTTTTCAGAGGCAACAGATGGAATGAAAGTAGAAATTGTGGAAGTAACTAATATCCCAGTAGTCAAAGCATTTGCTTAGTCCACCCTTTCTCCCAAGGTCTAACAAGCCATCTGGAGTATAATCTTTCTTTTCATCATTCGTTTAGTCATTTTTATCCCCATTGCCTTTGCCAGAAAGAAAGAGAGTCAGGAGGACCAAAGAGAGAAATCATTATCCTTGAATTCTGTTTCTGGGTAACAGCTTCTGAGAACTGGTGTGGCCTAATGAGCTGATAACCCCAGGACCGAGTCCTCTAGGGACAGTGCTCTGCTGACTTGTAAAAAGAGTCTACCAAAGACAAGATGAGCAGGCGGCATGGTACAGGGCCTCCCAACAGAAGGAAGTGTGATACTGAAAAGATCAGCAGCAGCTGATCGGGGCATTACATCTCCTCATTTGTTTGTTTGACCCTTTCTGCAAAGCAGGAAGGTAAAATGTTTGATCTGTGTGACTGTTCCTGAACCAGAGTCCTGGGTTGCCTTTTCAGCCCCTTCCCTTTGAGATCCTCTCCTTCCTACTCTGAAGAGTGTCACACAACACCCTCAGCCCAATGAGTCACCCCTAGGGCCTGGGTGAATGCACACGATTCTAGAACCTCATGCAAGGGGACTTATGCTGAGGTCACTGTGGGGCTCTGGGTCACCACGCGTGGAAAGAAATGTTTTAGCCTGACCAAGGGCTGAGTTACAGTTCTTCCAATGACTCCCCATGTGACCTGGAGAAGTCATGTCAGTCCACCAGGGCCTCAGTGTTCTCATTCGCAAAAAACAGGGCCTTGGGCCAGATAATCTCTCCATTCCTCTGCAAGTAGATGTTTGATGATACCTAGGGAAGCCCAGGTAGCTCAGCAGTAAACAATCTGCCTGTCAGTGCAGGAGACACAGGTTCGAGCCCTGGGTCTGGAAGATCCCCTGGAGAAGGAAACGGCAACCCACTCCAGTATTCTTGCCTGGAATATCCCATGGACAGAGGAGCCTGATGGGCTAGAGTCCATGGGATCACAAACAGTCAGACACGACTTAGTGACTAAATAGCAATAATAAATCCTTCTTGAGAACAGGGAACAAATGTGCAACATAGATGATTTTTAATTTACCTATAAAATTAAACAGATTAGAAGAGAATGGTCTAGTCCATGGTCAGAAAGATCAGGGTGGGTTCATTTCAGGCTGCCTTTCATAGGAAACCAACAAGAAAGGTCTATGTCTTATTTATCTTTATAAACCCAAGAGCTAACCTGGTATCTTGCTATTGTCATATAATAAAGATCTACTCGATAAATCTATGGACGAATGAAAAAACCAAGCAGACACTTAGGGTTAGATGGCAGCTGCACTTCCTTCTGTGTGTGTGTGTGGCACAGGCATGCTCGTGTATATCTATGCATACATGTACACCATACATGCATCTGTAGCACTTATCACATATTACTTAGGACTCAGTACTGGCTGTCTTTCTTCTACCAGGTGGTAAGCTCTTTGCAGAAGGAGGTCTCATCTTATTCACTGTTGTCTCCTGAACAGCTAACCAGAGCCGGATTGGTGGTCAATGCTCAGTAGAATTTATTAGGTGGATAGGGAGATGGAAGGATGAATAGTTGGGTTGATTAACCAACAAAGCAGTGATAAGCACTTTGTGAAATAATTTGTGCAAATAGAAAGGGCAAGCATGCTTCTTCCTTTCCAGTGTTTTTATTTTTTTTTAAGTGGGTGGAGGTGGTGGTAAGAGAGATATATAGAAGAAGAGAATTGAGTAAAGATGCAGGAAGAGAGAGAGAGAGTGAGAGAGAAAGACTGATTGATTAAAATTATAACAAAGCCCAAGAATCAAGAGTGGTACTTTATCAGTAGGTAGGAGGCTGTCTGTTCAGAGTTTAGTATGATCAAGGCATTGATGGTTTGGAGAAATAAGATATTAAAGTTCTGGAATGAGAAAAAGAAAAGGGCTGAGAAGGCAACAGTTATCAAGAAAATGAATTATGCAAGGAAATAAATTATGTTTTTTATTCTTCTGTTACTAATCCTTCAGGATTTTAATTTTTGCGTTTTTTAAAGAGACTTAAGTCTTCAGCACAGGTGAGGTGGAGTGGGATTAATAATAAGCTTAAGCAGTAACCATGCATTCGAATTTGGAAATTTGTTAGAAGTAACAGATTGAATTTCTGCCTGGAGATGCAAAGCAGTCTTATTTCCTACGGTATCATACAAGCCATTCTAGTTACACTCTAGTTTATCAAAGGATGAGGAGTGGGGACTGTGGTTGAGAATTTGATGTTGTGACAAATGAGAATGGCTACCTGGTGATGCAGGGGAGGGACAGGCTGGAGCAATCTAAAGGTTGAGGCCAAAGGAAAACACAAACCAGCAACATGATACATGGCCTCAGTCACTCCTTCGGAAAGGCTATTTCTGTTTCTCCAATTTCCCCCACGTCGCTCTTGAGAGCAGTGTTGATTACCAGATAACCAGAGCCTTTGGTCTTTCACAGAATCAACAGCTTGGCAGCTACGAAGTGACAGGCATCAATACGAATCGCACTAGCCTGTCTGTAACTGGACCCCAGGACAGGCCGTGCTACACCTGCCTGCCCAGGAAATGCACTCCAGGGCCTCCCCCACAGAAACCACTAGCAACACTTATTAGCTGTTTCCTTGCCTGATAAGTGGTCTGTGCTGAGTTCTGGCTCCCATTATTATATTCATTTCAGCCTGTGTCTTGAAACCTGATACCTTTGTACTTGGGGGGTGTGCAGTCTGCCACCTGACAATGATTTGACATGACACAGTGACAAAAAACAGGGGGAGAGGATGGAAATAAAGACCAAGGGATCCAAGCTGCTGTGCTGGCAGCTCCAGGCGGGAGTGCCCATCAGCTCATATATCTGTTAGCAGGAGCCCGGGCCCCATGGATGGAAGGGTCAGATGACTCACGTTGGGCCTCAGTGGGGCTGAGAGATATCAATCTTCCCTGATGGTCAAGGCCCTCCTGGTGCAAAATGCCCGTGGATTGTTCGCCTGCACTTTGGAGATTATGTGGCTCAATTTCTGCCCCTCATCTCTTCCTTCTATTTTCCTGATGCCTCATTCATCTATTTGTTCCTTCTTCCTGGGCCTGTGGGACGACACTCAGAGCTGTCACTGGGTTGAACGCGGATGCTAAGCACCATAGCAACCATATGTGAGTGCTACAGTCATTCAGGAGATCATCCAGGGTGTGGAGCAGAAGGGAAAGTCAAGCTAAAAGCCTTCAACCTCTGGAAACAACTATACAGGCACAGATGGGGAAAGGGCTAAGATTCTAGAGTCTGTGAGTAATGTAATAGGCAATAAGCATGCAACAAGCCTAATCTAGGTCTCATCCACAGACCAGACAAGACTGACTAGGCCACTGATCTTAAAATCTTTTAGTGTTATATGAGCAATACATTTGTTTTAGTTATTAATAAACACTATGTTCATTAGACTCAAGCATGAAAAAAAATGGAGTTGAGATGGTGGAAGCCACAGCTCAGCACTGCTGGGTCACCTACGTGTCCCTTGCTGCATCTTTCAGAACAGGAGAGCTCCACAGAGTTCAGCATGGAAACCTTAGGGCAGGTAATTTGTAAGTTCCCTTCTAATCTGAAGGTTGTTTGGGGTAAGGCACGAGAGTCAGGAAACTTGGAGAGAGGGATAGGGATTTGCACTCAATTAGAATTATCCTCTCTCTCCCATGTGATGCTTTCTTTTTGTCATCAGTGGCTCTGGAGAACTGTGGCTGTCTGTGGAATGGATAAAGGAGGAGCATGTGAGCCAGGACCCGGACCCACTCCCACTGCCATCTAGAAAGCTCAGCCTTTTACAAGTACTAGAACTTAAAATAGTTCAAAACAATCAGTCCAAATGGAAGCTTTACAAAAGGAAATTATATACTGGAAAAAGTTCCCAATATACTTAATGTAGTTAGGACCTGTTAACTCTTTACCATCATCGTGACCACCAACTACCACAAATACAAGGCGGGTATCACCAGGATGATAACAGAGTAGCCAATATTTACAGAACTTTGTTATACGCTCTTCTAAGACTGTTATATTTCTTACCTTCCTTGAGAAAGGCATTATTATTCTGCTTCTTAAAAATGAGAAAACTGAACCCCAGGAAGTTAAGTGACTTCCTCAAGTCTCAGAGTTGGTAAGTGGAAGAACTGGGATTTGAACTCACGCGGTCTGATTGTGAGGTCTGTGCTCTTGATGGAATTGCCATCCAGGAGAGAGGGCTGATGGGGGTGAGGAGAAAGCTGGACTGTTGAAGGGCTCGAGCAAACTGAAGTCAGCAAGGCTGTGTTTCAGTGGTATAAGGCTCCTCATTACAGGTGCTTTTTGCATCTATGCATCTTTCTGAATCACCCCAATCGCCAGTAAATTCACCTTCAAGATACCTGGTAATCATCTTGCTTATTCTCTTCTTACATTATTCAGAAAATATTTAGATTCTTTTTTCTCACTGAGATATAAATAATGGATAACAGGTTAATCTGTTCTCCCAGAGTGAGTTTTGTTTTTTACCAGCAACCAAATCCTTGAATTAAAGAGATGAAACTCCACCTGTAAAATTTCAGTGTCAGCACCTGAATAGGGATTTTGGACTTCTGAAATAACCAGTCTTACTGCTGCTGCTGCTACTGCTAAGTCACTTCAGTCGTGTCCGACTCTGTGTGACTCCCACAGACGGTGGCCCATCTGGCTCTGCCGTCCCTGGGATTTTCCAGGCAAGAACGCTGGAGTGGGTTGCCATTTCCTTCTCCAGTGCATGAAAGTGAAAAGTGAAAGTGAAGTCACTCAGTTGTGTCAGACTCTTAGCGACCCCAAGGACTGCAGCCTACCAGGTTCCTCCATCCATGGAATTTTCCAGGCAAGAGTACTGGAGTGGGGTGCCATTGCCTTCTCTGAACCAGTCTTACTAGAGCTCCTGAAATTTATTAGGTGATTTTGAATTCATCAGGGAAAGCCTGTCCAAATGGGGAAATAAATATAATCTCTAGTCCAGATACTAATATATTAATATCCCAGGTGGCACAATGGTAAAGAATCTGTCTGCCAATGCAGGAGATGCAGGTTCAATCCCTGGGCTGGGAAGATCCTCTGGAGTAGGAAATGGTAACTCACTCCAGTATTCTTGCCTGGAAAATCCCATTGCAGGCTATAGTCCATGGGGTCACAAAGAGTCGGACATGACTGAGCAACTGAGATTTAGCCCACATACTATTCAATGGAAAAAATATCAGAAAGTTTTGGCCTTAGGTTTTTGGGGAAGGAGAGGGGTGGTGGGAGGAAGAGGTTGAAATCACTTAATGACCCTGTCTGAAACTCTATTCTCTATCTCTATTCCTGGGTCACCCACAGGCTAACTTTTCCTTTGAACATTCAAGCTCCTTCAAGTAATTTATTTATGTTTGATCTTTTCTTTTATAGGGCAGAACAAAACCAAAGAAAAATAACATCCCCTTCTCCAAAAACATTCGCTGGGCCTCCCTAGGAGGAAATGGTAGGGCTCAATGAGACACACAAACCCGGTTCTCAATTCCATACAACTCTCTCCTGCTGGCCTGGAAAAATCATTCAGCACTCGTAATGAGAGGATGCAGTGGCTAATTTTACACCATAAATCATAAGGCTAATACTATGACTAAAAAGTGATACCATCAGCTTCTTTTCCTTCAAGGCTGCTAGATCTTAGTCAATTACTCATGAACGAAGATTTAAAGACTTCAGAAGCCCCTTTGCCAACAAAAGATGCTTCTGCTATTAGCTTTCGTTCCCTTTGGAAAGACTCTCTAACACCCCTAGAAAGAGCTCTCAAGCATTCTCAGCATTTATAGGAAGAGTGTTTGCAACAGAGCGGCAATTAACAATGCCAGCCTAACAGAAATTCTCGATACCCTACCAGTGATACTGCCAATGCTCCTAGGGTAGCCTAATATAAGAGGAGATAGGAAAACACACAGAGATAGGGAAAAATACACCTCGTTTCCGGCATATTTCTCAAGCTGTTTAAATATGAAACAAAATCCTACCAGGCTACAAGTTTCCAGCTGTTATGATATCATAAGATAAATTTACAGCTAGAGAAACAGCATGTTTGCCTTTATAAAGTATGGAAATATAAACGTTCCAAGTGTTAAAACTGTCCAAACAAATTAATTCAAGTAAAAATAGTTGTCTCAGATTGGGTTCACTCCCATTTGATTTCTGTTTATAGAGCCTGTGAGCACACTCCTCTCGGGGAGAGGAGGGGAAACGATTTTCCATCGCAGCAGGCGTCCTTCTGTTCGTGGAAATCCAAGGAGCCCTAAGGCAGGGCGGTCGGGTGGCCCCTGCCCACATCCCCATTGCTGATCTTGTCATTAAAATCTTAAGTTCGCCCCTTTGCATGAGAAGAAAGATGCCCTGTGAGGGACTGAGACTGGAAACCTTCTGATGAGCTCCCATTTGGGATGTTCATCGTGAGCTAAAATGAAAAAAGAGTTTCTTTCCTCAGTGACTTTGAAAAGAATAGAGTGGTGATTAACAGCAATATTTTTTTTAATGAAACGCAACCCGTCATCCCTGTCATCTCCTGGCCATCCTCGCTTGTACGCGCCTCCCTGACAAGAGGAATAATAATGGTCATACATCACTGCTCCGCATGTCCAATCATCTAAATCTTCCCTCGCTGCAGCCTCCGAGACTCAATTACTTTATTGACATGCAATCTTCATAAGGGGAGAAATATTGTGCATGTAAGGTCACTTGGTTATGAAGACATATTATCATATTATCTGCATGAGGGTTGCAGGGCTAAGACCTGACAGAGCTAATTATAATGGTACATGATAGAAGCTCAGTACACATTATTCGCTTGGCTGCACTAAAGGTGAGGTAAGTCCATGACATCATGGTTTGATGAAAAAAATAATGTGGTTTGGAGGCTGTAACTTCTTTTTAACTTCCCATATTTTTACATCCGTATTGCAGTGGACAATGAAAGAACTGGTTAGTAGATTCCTCAGACAGCAAGGAAGAGAGCTGGCATATCTATGCTGTGTATATCTGTGTGTGAGTGTGTGCATGTGTGTGTATGAGATCCACATAGTTATTCCCTCTGCTAACACCAAGTTTCAGTCCATTTCCCAGCAAGTGAAATGAGAGTGACTCAAGGGAAAAAGGTAAACGGATACAAATGGGTCAATTTGGTAACAGAGTAAAACTTGCCCTCACCCTCAATTAACCCCTTCTCAGATCCTCCTAGTCGCCTTCCCTTGGTCTCTCTGACAGAGCCTTATCTTGCTAAGATTTAGTGCTCCTGCACGTGTTTTCTTTGTTCAGATACACCAGGTTATTTAAGCGTTCATGCTGGAAGTGTTGTGTATTGCTGAGATCCACAGCTAGGCAGTCATTCTCTTCTCTGTATCCTGAGCCCATATATGTTCCCCATTCATCCCATGTGTATCGCCTATCGAGGGGCCAGAAAGAGGAGCTTGAGTGGAAATTCTGCAAAAAAAGGAGTTCAGGGAGAGAAATTGGGGCCAAGCTCTTGGACTTTCCAGGCTTGCCATAGTTCACAGGGACCTGGAAGGAAAATCAGGGTGGACGGACCTACAATGAGTCATGAAATCAACATCAAGTCAGCCTCCATGGACCTGGGCTTAAGCCCTAAACACATGTTCTTCTTTTAAAAAAGTTTACAAGCTTTTAAAGAGGAGTAACAGAGCTGTTCAAAGCATCATTACAATCCAAGATAGGCTAGCTTCTAGAATCTCTCTCCCTCAACAGAGAATAAATTCAATAAGAAAGAGCTAAGCTCCAAAACCTGCCTTAGTTTTGTAATATGAGTGCTTTGGCTCAGACACAGAAGTACAGGTAAAACAAGAAACTAAGGTGCCCCAATTCTCTCTTATTTAATGTTCTAGTAACTTCTCTATTTCTGATACTAATGGCTCAAACATAATGGTGACATCAATAACAAAGCCTCCAAGAGACCCAGGCTTGTTTTCCTGAATTAGAAATTAAACTGTGCACAATGATGTTGGCATTAAGTAAATTTGATAGTGATCCACATACAGTAGAAATGGCAACTCTTTAGATGACATCTGAATTTTTGATTGGTTATTTTGAACTAGGATGTTTAATGCATTATACCTCCACCTTCAGCACCACAAAAGTCTTCCTGAAATAGAGAGGTTCACAAAGCACCATTTCCAAAAGTTGAGGTATTAACTGAGATAAAATTGTATGATCAGTAGAAAGAGATTTGGGCTAAGGTTTAGGAGATTTAAAAAGCTACTCCTGACTCACCTACCTATCATACTTGACATGGCTCCCTAGCCAAGGTACAATCTCCCTTTACATATTGAAGAAAAGCCCTTGGGAGAGACAGAAAAGTATTGTTAAAGAACTATGATATTGCCAGTTAAACAAACTGAGTTGAAAATCTGACCACATCATTTATTGGCTTCATGATCTTGAGCAAATTTTTTGTCTTCTGAGTCTCAGCTGCCATTCTTTAAAATAGACAATGATAGTGTCTACTTCAAAGGATCTATATGAAAATTAAATGATAAAAAATTAAACGAAGACACTTTGTAAACAAAATACACTTGGCGAATGGCCTCAGTCTATTCTGTTTTAAACTGCTACACAGGTCAATGATATAAGAAAACACAGATTGTGATGAGTAAGACCCCAACTAACATACAGAATGACTATTATTCATGCTGTCACCAGATCACATTCGCAAATATGATTTGGATTTTCAGTGTCAAAAATCATTTTCATCAGAAAGTCCTTGGCCATCCAGAGTCATTAGCAATGAAACTGTGATAGTAGAAATTGATGTGATGAAGGAAGAAGTCACATGGCTTAGGATCACAAAGGAGCTCGTTTGGTTACTGACTCTATATACCTATCCTCACCCTCATCCAGAAGATGTGAGACCAACAGTCTGGAGAAGTAAATAATCCTTCCTTCTCTGGAATCAGAGCACAGTCTGTAACAGCTTCCCACCCAGCCTAAAAGTAAGAAGACTCCCTTCACCCCTTGAAGCCTCAGAGTCTACATCTCAGAAAGTGATTGCCAGTTAGCTGGTTTCCTGCAATACCTCCTCAGTTGATTATGGTCCACTATTTAAGAAAAGCAGACACAGGAGCAATGGGAGCAACCATGTGACTCAAGTTAGGGCATATGATTTTGATTTGAGTCTAAAGGGGGCTATGCTGCTGCTGTTAAGTTGCTTCAGTCGTGTCCGACTCTGTGCAACCCCATGGGCAGCAGCCCACCAGGCTCCTGTGTCCATGGGATTCTCCAGGCAAGAATACTGGAGTGGGCTGCCATTTCCTTCTCCAAATGGGGGCTATGCTGACTATAAAAAGCAACAGCAAAAGTTTTCAGTAGTGCCCTTTTTTCACTTTAGAAAGAACTTCATACTCCTTAATTTTTAAATATTTATTTCAAACCCTCTGTGGAATCTGAAAAGTCGCTCAAATAATAATCACATGCATTATTTCCTGTAATCTTCACAACAATTTTATGAAACAAATATTATTGCCAGATCCATTTTGTTGGTGAAGAAATCAAGCCTGAGAGAAGTTAGATGAATTTCTCCAGGTCAAACAGCTAACCAATGGCTTAATTGTGCAGGTTAAAATCCCCTTAACCCACTTCAGTACTCTTGCCTGGAGAACCCCAAGAACGGAGGGACCTGGTGGGCTACAGTCCATGGGGTCGCAAAGAGTCGGACAGGACTGAGTGACTTCACTTTAACTTTCATGGAGTATTTGGGATTTGCTTTATAGCATGAAATAGAAGAAATTTATCTCTTTTTGCCTCTTGCGTATACTAGATAAAACAGGTTAATCTCCTTTCTAACAGGGCGATGAATTTGGCCAGGTGGTGGGCAGCGTTGAGTTGGATGATTAAATTCTTCAGCTTAGGCGGAGGTTCAGGAGGGTAAGTCCCCTTCTGTATGAGGAAGCAATTTGCAGTGAATGCATGGAAAAGAGGAAGGATTTCAGATGGAGAGGGGAGATCTGAAGGCAAAGTTGGCTGTGGTGTGGCTAGATGGCCCCATGTTATTACTGAGAGCCGTGCAAACAATAACAATTTTCCCTCTTCTATTATTCCATCATAGATATTTCTGTCAAATGTTGTTAGCCTTCAGATCTGCTCTATTAATAAAATGAAAACATCTCTTAGGAAGATTTTCACCTTAAGAATTAGTACTTTGTTATGAGGATTTTTAAACAATTACCCAAGAGTGAGACATGAAATAGGGGCTTGAATAGAAAAAGGCTTAGCTTTAGAATTAGAAAGACTGAGGAGAGACAGTAGAGGTGCAGGTGGATTTCTTTTTCCATGGTCCTTATTACTGCGCATCATTATTAGCCTCAGATTCAGGATGGGTGAAATAAGACTCAATTTGATGAGTATGGTAGATGAGATGCTTGTAGACCAACATTCCTCAGAAAAATGACTAGGAGTGGTATGGAAGATAGGTACAGAAAATTTTATTTGGAGCCTTCACAGACTTACTAAGGCAGTTGGGACATGAGGGTATTAAATCCTGGAGGGAAAGGAAGTACAGAAAATGGAGGTACAAAGACACATCCCTGACACCCAGGGTTACTTTTGCCCTGAGGCAATTTTCAATTCTTAAGCTGTAACTGAAAGATGTAGCAGCTGAACCAGACATTTAACAATCTTACAGATCTTGAAGGACAGAATTAAATATGAAGTTTGCCAGAAAGAAGGGGTGCAAATAGATATCCAGGACTTTCAGTTGGGCCTCTGAAGAAGTATATCACAGGTGGAGGAGTAACTAGAAATAGATCTTGCTTCACCAAGTTTGTAACCTAACTTCTACATCATTAACTGAACTGAGGTGATTTTTCCCTACTCTAACTGTCTACCAGAAACAAAATAAATTTCCCCTGGAGGAAAACAACACTATTCACAATCTCAAATGAGCACCATAATTTTTGCACTCAGGATAAGATATTCTATGAAATATCATGTGCATACCAAGAGACAAAAACAAATATCCCCAAATCCAGGGGAAAAAAAAAAAAGTACAGAGCTACCTAGCAAAGACTCAAATGTGGGAGTAATTAGCCAAGGACTTGAACATGTCAGCTACATATTTTAAAGTTATTAGAGGACAAAACGTAAATTTAGCAAACAATTGAAAACTATAAAATAGAATCAAATGAAAATTCAATTGTGAAACACAACGGGTCACACTAAGGATTCAATTGATATATTTAACAGAAGAGTAGATACAACAGAAGAAATTATTAAGAGAGGATGGATCAGAAGGAACTTGTATTAAATATAAGTTAAGAGGTCTCAGATGGTAAAGCGTCTGTCTACAATGCGGGAGATCCAGGTTCGATCCCTGGGTTGGGAAGATCCACTGGAGAAGGAAATTGCAATCCACTCCAGTATTATTGATTGGAAAATCCCATGGACAGAGGAGCTTGGTAGGCTACAGTCCATGGGGTTGCAAAGAGTCAGACACGACTGAGCGACTTCACTAGTGACTGACTCACTACTAAGAGGTCACTATTTTAAATGTTACACTGGCTAATAATGCAATTAAAAGGAAAATTTCACAGTGACTTAAAAATATTCTATGCTCCTTATAAGAAACTAAGAAATTAAGTATAAAAACTCAGA
>SJYC01122908.1:0-71663 GCA_006408675.1 Madoqua kirkii
ACTCTTCAAAACTATAACAGAATTATTTGTTATAACAAAATAAGAATAGAAAAATTTTCACAACTTTTTTGAAGAGAGCAAAATTTGATAGTAATATTTGACAGCAGAATTACAAGAAAAATATTTGGGACAATTCATCTCATAAACAAAGATTCAAATTTTATACACAAAATATTATCAAGTAAATTCTGTATGTATATACAAACACACATATGTATATATATGTATATATGTATGTGTGTATGTATATATACATATATGTATACATATATGTATATATGTACGTGTGTGTGTGTGTGTGTGTATCTGTGTGGATCTGTCTATTAATACAATGCAGTCAATTTGGGCAAATCCCAGAATGCACATTATTGTAATGTTTAAAATCAGTATTCCTCAAGAGAGTGAGAAGACAAGCACAGACTATGAGAAAATATCCAGAAAATACGTATCTGATAAAAGACTGTTAATGAAAATATACAAAGAACCCTTAAAACTCAGCAACAAGGAAAAAAAACAACCCAATTTAAAACACAGGCAAAGACCTGAACAGATACCTCATTTAAAAAAATAGCAAATAACGCATAAAAACATGTTAATCATCATGTCATTAGAGAACTGAGAATTAAACACTAATGACACACCACTGCATGCTAAGTTGCTTCAGTCGTGTCCGACTCTGTGATCCTATGGATCGTAGCCCACCAAGGCTCTGTCCATGGGATTCTCCAGGCAAGAACACTGGAGTGGGCTGCCACTTCCTTCTCCAGGGGATCTTTCCAAACAAGGGATCGAACCAGTATCTCTTTTGTCTCTCCTGCATTGGCAGCCGGGCTCTTTACCACCAGCATCACTTGGGAAGCCCCAGTGATAAACCATTAGATACTTAATAGAAAAGATTACATTTAATATGATTCCAACTATACGACATTCTGGAAAAGGTACAATCTGTAGAGACAGCAAAAAGATCAATGTTTGTCAAGGATTAGGGGACACAAAGGAAAAACGGGTGAAGTAAAGAGAATTTTTCAGGCAGTGAAACTATTCTATTTGATACTACAGTGGCAGATACAGGTCATTACAAGAGTGAATGATAATGTGAACTACGGACTTTGGGTGACAGTGAAATCAGTGTAGGTTCATGGATCTGACAAATGTTCCACTCTGGTAGGGGATGCTGATAGTTGGGGATGTTGATAGTTGGGGAGGCTGTACCTATATGGGGGTATGTGAGAACTCTCTGTGCTTTCTACTCAATTTTGCTATGAGCCTAAAACTGCTCTAAAAATGAAGTCTATTAAAGGTCAATATAACTTATTACATTAATAGAGCAAAGCAGAAAAGTAAACAATCTAAAATGCATCAAAAATTTTTGATATTTACAAAAAGTCAACATTCAGGTTAACTCAACAAAATAAGAATAGATTTTCCTAATTAGTTACGAGTAGCTATAGAAATAATGTATCAGTTAATATAGTTAGTAGTGTGATTAAAAGTTGAGATTAAACATGAGACAAAGTTATCATCTAAGACCACTTCTACTCAATATTGTACTGAAGCCCTAACTGATGCTATAAGGTAAGAAAAAAAAATAGATATAAGGATTAGAAAGAAAGAAATAACTGTTAACAGGAGATGAGATTTTGCATATAAAAATGCAAATATTTTACAAATTTTTAGAATAAATGAGTAATTTAGCAAGGCTGCTGGCTTCAAGATCAACACAGAGAAATTATTTCTATCTCAATATACTAGCACCAAAAATAAGTAAACAAAATTATAACAAAATGGAAAGTAAATAACAATTAAAGCAACATGTCTAGGAATAAATCTTGAACAGTGAAATATGTACAAGACCTTTACACACACACACATTATAAAATATTATCATGATAAATTAAATTAGACCTAAATAAGTAAAAGGATAGCTTCATGGTCATGGACTAGAAGACATCATACTGTAAACCTATCAGTTCTCTACACTTCAGTTCAGTCCCTCAGTCGTGTCCGACTCCGAGACCCCATGGACTGCAGCATGCCTGGCTTCCCTGTTTATCACCAACTCCCGGAGCTTATGCAAACACATGTCCATTGAGTTGGTGATGTCATCCACCATCTCATTCTCTGTCACCTCCTTCTCTTCCTACCTTCAATCTTTCTCAGCATCAGGGTCTTTTCAAATAAGTTGGTTCTCTGCAACAGGTGGCCAAAATATTGGAGTTTCAGCTTCAGCATCAGTTCTTCCAATGAATATTAGGATGGACTGGTTGGGTCTCCTTGCAGTCCAAGGGGATTCTCAAGAGTCTTCTCCAACACCACAGTTTAAAAGCATCAATTCTTCAGCCTCAGCTTTCTTTATGGTCCAAATCTCACATCCATACATGACTAATGGAAAAACCATAGCTTTGACTAGATGGAGCTTTGTTGGTAAAGTAATGTCTCTGCTTTTTAACATGCTGTCTGAGTGAAGTAGCTGTCATGTCTGACTCTTTGCAACCCCATGGACTGTACCTACCAGGCTCCTCTATCCATGAGATTTTCCAGGCAAGAGTACTAGAGTGGACTGCCATTTGTTTCTCCAGGGGATCTTCCTGACCCAGGGAGCGAACCCAGGTCTCCTGCATTATAGACAGATGCATTACCGTCTGAGCCACCAGGAGATGTTTCAGAACTTTGCTTCCAAGGAGCGTCTTTTAATTTCATGGCTGCAGTCACCATCTGCAGTGATCTTGGAACCCCCAAAATAAAGTCTGTCACTGTTTCCATAGTTTCCCCATCTACTTGACATGAAGTAATGGGATTAGATGCCAGGATCTTACTCTTCTGAATGTTGAGTTTTAAGCCAACTTTTTCACTCTCGTCTTTCACTTTCATCAAAAGGCTCTTAAGTTCTTATTTGCTTGTGCCATAAGGGTGGTGCATATCAACATATCTGAGGTTATCGATGTTTCTCCTGGCAATCTTGATTCCAACTTGTGCGTCATCCAGCCCAGCATTTCTCATGATGTACTCTGCATAAAAGTAAAATAAGCAAGGTGACAATACACAGCCTTGACGTACTCCTTTTCCTATTTGGAACCAGTCTGTTGTTTCATGTCCAGTTCTAACTGTTGCTTCTAGACTTGCATACAGATTTCCCAAGAGACCAGTCAAGTGGTCTGGTATTCCCGTCTCTTTAAAATTTTCCACAGTTTATTGTGATCCACACAGTCAAAGCCATTGGCATAGTCAATGAAGCAGAAGTAGATGTTTTTCGGGAACTCTCTTGATTTTTCGATGATTCTGCAGATGTTGACAATTTGATCTCTGGTTCCTCTGCCTTTTCTAAATCCAGCTTGAACATCTGAAAGTTCGTGGTTCATATACTGTTGAAGCCTGGCTTGGAGAATTTTGAGCACTACTTTACTAGCATGTGAGATGAGTGCAATTGTGTGGTAGTTTGAGCATTCTTTGGCATTGCCTTTCTTTGGGATTGGAATGAAAACTGACCTTTTCTAGTCCTGTGGCCACTGCTGAGTTTTCCAAATTTGCTGGCATATTGAGTGCAGCACTTTCACAGCATCCTCTTTTAGGACTTGAAATAGCTCAACTGGAATTCCATCACCTCCACTAGCTTTGTTTGGAGTGATGCCTCCTATGGCCCACTTGACTTCTCATTCCAGGATGTCTGGCTCTAGGTGAGTGATCACACCATCCTGGTTATCTGGGTCATGAAGATCTTTTCTCTATAGTTCTTCTGTGTATTCTTGCCACTTTTTCTTAATATCTTCGGGTTCTGTTAGGACCATACCATTTCTGTCCTTTATTGTGCCCATGAAATGTTCCCTTAGTATCTCTAATTTTCTTGAAGAGATCGCTAATCTTTCCCATTTTATTGTTTTCCTCTATTTCTTTGCACTGGTCACTGAGGAAGGCTTTCTTATCTCTCCTTGTTATTCTTTGGAACTCTGCATTCAAATGGGTATATCTTTCCTTTTTCTCCTTTGCCTTTCGCTTCTCTTCTTTTCAGAGTTATTTGTAAGGCCTCCTCAGACATGTCTTATTTCATTTTTCTTGGGGATGGTTTTGATCACGGCCTCCTGTATAATGTCACGTACCTGTGTCCATAATACTTCAGGCACTCTATCAGATCTAATCCCTTGAATCTATTTGTCACTTCCATTGTATAATCGTAAGGGATTTGATTTAGGTCATATCTGAATGGTCTAGTGGCTTTCCCTAGTTTCTTCAATTTAAGTTTGAATTTGCCAGTAAGGAGTAGCTCCTGGTCTTATTTTTGTTGACTGTACAGAGCTTCTCCATTTTGGGCTGCAAAGAATATAATCAATCTGATTTCAGTGTTGACCATCTGGTGATGTCCATGTGTAGAGTCTTCTCTTGTGTTGCTGGAAGCGGGTGTTTTCTGTGACCAGTGTGTTCTCTTGGCAACACTCTATGAGCCTTTGCCCTGCTTCATTCTGTACTCCAAGGCCAATTCTCTACAAAGCAGTCTATAGAGTCAAAGCAATCCCAATCAAAATCCCATAAACTGTTTTTAACTGTCATTGTTGATATTAAAATTAATAAAATGACTGCAAAATATGTGTAGAGATGCAATAGCAAATATAACCTTTTTCGAGGGGGAGAGGTGGGTTATAGTTGCTTTACAATGCTATTAGTTTCTGCTGAACAGCAAACTGAATCAGCCTCCCATACACATATCCTCTGCCTATATAATCTTGACACATCCCTAGGTACTAGGCCTTATTATTAACCTGTAGTATTTAAGAGACTGTGGCATTGACCCAGAAGAGGCAAGTGTATGAATGAAACCAAACAGCGAGTCCAGAAACAAACTCACATATATACAGACATTTGATTTATGACAAAACCATGAAGAATAAAAGGTCTTTTCAGATATCTTCATGAAAAATTAATTACTGACCCCTTACTTCACATCATACATGAAAATAAAGTGTCAAATATATTATAGCTCTAAGTATAAAGGTAAAATATAAGATTTCTGAAGGATAACACAGGTGACTACCTTCATGACCTTTGAGTAGACAAAGCTGCTTATATAAGACTCTAAAAGCATCAATCACATAGGAAAAAAATGTTACACCGGATTCCAATGTTACTGAAGACTCTATAACACTGAATGACAACAACAGTAGCAACAAAAATAACACATACTCTATATGCGTCTGGTTTATAAAATAAAGAAGTAAGTAAAACTGATCTGTGGTATTAGAAATCTGAATGCTGACTACCCTTGAGGAGGGAGGACTAGCACCCAGGATGGAACATGAGAGGGGTCTGCTAGGGTGTTCTGCTTTTTTATCTGGAGAGTGATAGCTTATGATAACTGATAAACTTGTACAGTATGATTTATGCATTTTTGCCTGTATTGCATAGTTCACTTTAAAAATTTAATTTAAAAAATGAACGCAAAATAGGCAGCTCAGTGATTAGAACTTTCCCTTTAAACTGGAAAAGGAGCACCTATGAAACATGCTAAAAAAAAAAAGATAGGAAAGAACAATTTATCTATTATGACTGTGCTGTTCAGAAAGAATGATCTAAAGGGAATTAGTTTAAAAATATATATTTAGCAGGTGTGACCCTGCTGTGACTGAAAAGAGACAGGGATACCAAATCATATCCAGGGAGTTCGAATTGTTTATACAATCTGTATTTTTCCCAGCTAATCCCTCTGAGTCAGAGAAAATATGACGCATTACCAAAATTAACCTGCAGAAGGGAGCCAGGCTAGTGGAATACACAGCAGTGGGATTATCCTTTTCTGGCCTGTTAGCTAGTGAAACATTATGACCCCAAGTGCACTGTGCCTCTTCCATCATACATAGTGCTTAATCACTTTATGGAAACTGCTAGAAGACAGAAAGTCACGAGTGGATAGTACAAACATATATACACACACACATCACCCATGTCAATCATGCCCTAACCATATTCCAATGGGATGCATGTCTGATCACCAGAGATACAGAGGCAGAACAGGAGAAACAGTAATGTAGCCTCCACCGTGGAGGTCAAAGTATCATTATAATTCTTAGATCTCTATGTCAGGGATTATTAAACTTTGACACATGGATCTGCCAAGTGAACCTCTAGAAGCCATACTTCAAAACTGTATATACACTGAGTTTCTTTTTTTAACTTTATTGTTGACAGGTTCCATAGTACTGAGCACATCCTCCAAGTGGTCCTTACCTATCATAAATCCTAACCAACAGTTAAGAATATATTGCTTACAATTACTTTCAAAAACATGATATTCTTTGAATCACAGAACTACCTTGTGAAAGATGAAGCCTGGCAGACAACACATTCGTTATTGTCTTAGATAATAACGCTGAGAGAAGTTAAATGACTCGCCATAGCCACATGCAAGTGGTAGAGTTGAGACTAGAATCCAGTGAATTATTCTCTTAAAATCTCTGAAAATCTTGATACATATCCATGAGAACCCCAACAGGGACAGGGAAAGCTCTTCTAATTTCATTAGTAATTATATCCTACTCCACAGCGAGGATCACTGTGGAACTACTTCAGAGAACCACACATCTTCCCCTTTCGAAGCTTCCATCCTGGTTCTCCCTTCTAGAGTTCCACCATATTGGTTTAAAGCTTCATCCTCAGGCCTTACGGCTCTTTGGATGAACAAACACAATGTGCTTCTTCCTGAGCCTCAGTGTTGATCTGACTTAGTTTAAGGAGAGTATGATATCCAAGTCTAGGCTTAATACTGCAGTGTAGTGCAGAGAACAGCAGCTTCACAAAGCCCACTCAGGACCACTTCATGAAGTATGTGGGAGCTGATGTGAAGCCTGCTCTCCCATCTCTCCTTCCACAGAACAAAGCTAGTGTCGGGGTTCTGTTGGATTCAAGATTCCTCAAGAAGCAGCCTATAGACCAAGACACAGAGTCAGCCTGTGTCAGTCACCTCATGCACAAAAGCACATGTGGTATGCTGACCTGAGATGGGCCATAAAGGACAGCCTAGCTGACAAAGTGTGGGAAGCATACTGCAGAGGTGGGGCTGCACATTTGGTGACAAAAATGTGCAGGAGATATTATACTTATGCTTTCTAGAAAAGCTTGTACACAGACACAGAGCAGCCAAAGAAGATTTGAGAATATTTACATTGCTGCTGCTAAGTCGCTTCAGTCATGTCTCACTCTGTGCGACCCCATAGACGGCAGCCCACCAGGCTCCCCTGTCCCTGGGATTCTCCAGGCAAGAACACTGGAGTGGGTTGCCATTTCCTTCTCCAATGCATGCATGCATGCAAAGTTGCTTCAGTCGTGTCCAACTCTGTGCAATCCCATGGACAGCAGCCTACCAGGACTCCTCTGTCCACGGGATTCTCTAGGCAAGAAGACTGGAGTGGGTTGCCATTTCCTTCTTCTGTTTACATTGAAAGAGGTACAAAAATAACTAGTTGAATACTCTCATTTTGCAAAAGAAATTGAAGCCCAGAACATATATATGGGACAACATATTCTTGGTCACACAGACAAACCCCAGAACTGGAATCTAGAGCTCCTATTCCCAATCTAGAGCTGTTTCCTCCATTCTAACCTACTTCTCAAACACTGACAGCATCCAGCTTTATCTCTCTTTCCCCAGATGAGCTAAAGCTCTTCTGGGTAGAACATCCCTGTGACAGGTCTTAAACAGGTCACATGAAAGTTGATTCAGACTCTGGACTACTCTTTATATCAATCCTTGGCCCTAAAACTCAGATGAAGCTTTGATAAGTCTAGCAAGGAACAGAAATTATTCAGCCTGAAAAACCAGAAGGTCTCCAGATAAGTCTCATGGAACATGTGCAACTGTTTCCTGCAGCAAAGAGAAGTTACAAAGAGACACATGGAGCCCCTTGCACTTTCCCCTCCCACGAGCTCCAGGGGGAAGGTCCTGGATCCCAGCAGCGCGAGGTGGTAGAATATACATGTTTTCTTGGATTATTTCAGATTCACAGCCAAAGAACCACAGGCTTATAGAGTCTCACCCTCCCTTTCTTCCCTAGGCTGCATAGCTACAGACACATGCCTTGCTTCATTAACCTGAAGTCTCCAAACCAAACATGACTCCATTTCCAGCCCCTGTCCCATTCTGGTGATCAGATGTCTCCCCAGTTATTTTCCAGACTGATGATTTAGTAGTGACCTACAAAGCCCTCTCTGGCACCCATGGCTGATCCTAAGTTATGACTTTAGGACTTTAACTTAGGTGATTCTAAAGTATGACTTTATGACTTTAACTTAGGTGATCCTAAGTGATGATTTTAAGGGCCACAAAGAGCAACCAGATGAGCCAAGTGTCAGCCAGGAATCAGGGTTACCCACCTTAGTCATCAGAGGAGATTTCACAGGAATAAACTCTTCTAAGTCTCTCTGCTGCTCAAACCCTTCAGGTTCCCTTTCAAGGTCCTGCTACTATGGCCTTAGCCCCAAGAACTCCAAACAATACTAACTTTTCTTGTTTAGACTATACAACTATCTTTCAGTTATATTCCATTAAAAGCATAGGATGATAAGCTATGAGTGAGATCTCTCTTTCATATTATTCCTGAAACTCTGAGTTCTTCAGAGAGCTCTTAATAATTTAGAATCCAGTCAAGTGTCAAGCCTTCTATAAAGCTTTCCTTTATACCACGACTAGGGAGATGTATGCTTCTCGGGGTCCCCAAAGCTCTCGGTTCACACTTGTGTGTAAAGCACCCTCCTCACTGTACTATCTCATTGATTCCAGCAGACATTCACCTCCTCCATCACATCACAGGAATTTACCTTTGTCCTTGTGTCTCTAGCCCAGGCCTACTGGTAGGACTTCAGTAAATATTTGATTTGATGGACTGGTGGATAGATGGATGGAAAAAAGTAATGAAAGAAGGCAGTGTGGATACAGGTTCCTTCAAGAGTGGCACATAACTTCAGCACCTGTGGTTCACTGTTTTTGTTTTGCGTTATGGCTCTGCAAGACCCTAACAGAATCTATTCTATTCATAAATATGAATGGTCCTTATCTGAGGGATAACACTGATGCTAATGGCAAAACCAGTATATTACATACGTTGGCATAAACACTGTGGAGTCAGAGGTGATATGCGTTTAATATTACTAATTTAATATGAGGAAGCAAAAGTTCAGATAACTTAAAAGGCTTAGCCAAGTTCTTATAGCTAGGAAATGGCAAAAATGAGATACAGACCTCCAGGCAAAATTCAGTGATTAAAAGCTGGAGTTGGTTACCCATTCTGTGTTTGAAGCATGGCATGTCTTTTCACCAGTAGCATCAGGAGAGTTGCCTTCTTTTTGCTTTGTTCTTGTTGTTCAGTTGCCCAGTCATGTCCAGCTCTCTGCAAATGCATGCACTGCACCATGCCAGGCCTCCTTGTCCCTCACCATCTCCAAAGTTTGCCAAGTTCATGTCCATTGCGTCAGTGATGCAATCCAGCCACGTCATCCTCTGACACCATCTTCTTTTTCTGCCCTCAATCTTTCCCAGCATCAGGGACTTTTTGCTTTATAGTCCTTGGTTTTAAAAATTGGGCAAATGATGTGTCAGTCTCAGGGGATCTTGTCCATGTCTTTGTGAAGTAATAAACTTGGGCTTCCCTGGTGGTTCAGTGGTAAAAGAATCTGCCTGCCAATGCAGGAGACATGGGTTCAATCTCTGGGTCAGGAAGATCTCCTGGAGAAGGAAATGGCAACCCAGTATTCTTGTCTGGGAAATCCCATGGACAGAGGAGATTGGTGGGCTACAGTCCATGGGGTTGCAAAAAGAGTCAGACATAACTTAGTGACTAAATAACAATCAACTTAAGCTTAATCACCTTAAGTGCTTAGAGAGATACTTTCTTTCCAAGACAAGTACTCAATAAATGTTGCAGCTAACATTCATTCCTTGGTTCAAGATATATGTATTGAGGCAATAGCATGAGTTTAGGCACTAAGGTTAAAACAGTACCATATTTATGCATTTATGTCTCTGGAGGGCTTACTTACTAACAAGGGAGGATATACCATACATAAAATAGATCAACTGTGCAGTAGTTTTAAATCTGGGAAACAGATGGCAGGGGAGTTCTGGAGCTCATGGAGAGGTCAGAGCTGGAAAGATAACCTTGAGGACGCCTGTAAGAGAGGGTCAAACATCCACAGTGGTTGAGATTCTTGAAAAAGGAAGACGGGGCTCAAAGATGGAAAGATCAAACTGAAGGGGTGTGGGGAGGAAAGAAGGGAGCAGATGTAGGTGCAAGAGGAGCTCGAGAGAGCAGTGTGACAGCTAAGGGATGACGTGACTCAGGGTGGATATCACAAGGCAATGGCTGTGAAGGGGATATTGGACTGATGACAGGCGAGCACTGTAACTGAGAGATGATGGATGGGGAAGGAGGGAGGCAAGAGGAAGAAAGGCAACAAGTCTCAACTGCTCTGTTAAGATTTGGCCATGACGCAAAGGTGGTGGCATGAGAGAAAGAAGAGGGAGGAAGACTGGGGGAAAGCTGTTTTCTGGATGAGCTGAAGGATGACGCTGGTGGGCATCAGAATATCACAGAAGAATCAGAACCACTTATTACAGATGGTACAGATTCAGAGTTTTACTAGACTAAGGAGATACCATCATTGCTGACTGAATTTCCTGTCATTTCCTTTCTCTCCAAATAGCTACTCCACTGCTTTGTAACCTGTGTTAGGACACTTGTCTATACTTATAGAGTCAAAGACCAAATTCTCACTTAGAAAACACAGTATTAGGCTCTTTTCTGGTTATCGTGGTGTAGGGAACTGTGAGCAGCGCAGACTCCTGCAACTCCCTTGACGAGGCGGTACAGGAAGTCCTGCACGAGAACCAGTGCAAGCGTGGAGTTTTTGGAGACGGTGGAGCTTCAGATCAGCCTGAAGAACTATGACCCTCAGAAGGACAAATGTTTCTCAGGCACTGTTAGGCTTAAGTCCACTCCCCGCCCCAAGTTCTCCGTGTGTGTCTTGGGGGAGCAGCAGCATTGTGATGAGGCCAAGGATGTGGATATCCCCACATGGACACTGAGGCGCTGAAAAAACTCAACAAGAATAAGAAACTAGTCAAGAAGCTGGCCAAGAAATATGATGCCATTTTGGCTTCAGAGTCTCTGATCAAGCAGATCCCCCGAATCCCGGGCCCAGGCCTGAACAAGGCTGGCAAGTTCCCTTCCTTGCTGACCCACAATGAGAACTTGGTGGCCAAAGTTGATGAAGTGAAGTCCATGATCCAGTTCCAGATGAAGAAGGTACTGTGTCTGGCAGTGGCTATTGGCCACATGAAGATGACAGATGATAAGCTTGTGTACAACATCCACTTAGCTGTCAACTTCGTAGTATCATTGCTCAAGAAAAAATTGGCAGAATGTCAGGACCTTGTATATTAAGAGGACCATGGGCACCCCCCAGTGTCTGTACTAAGGCACAGCTTAATAAACCATACTAAACCATCAAAAAAGAAGAAAAGAAAACGGTGTTAGACCCTGGAGAAGGACAGGATTTCTGAGTTTGCATCACTATCTGATCACTGAAAAATTTGAAGGTGGAGCTTTCTTAAAGCTAGGTATGTTTCACAACATTCTGTGATAACCTGTATGAGAAAAGAATCTAAAAAGAATGAATATATATATATATATATGGATAACTGAATCATTCTGTACTGTACCTGCAACTAACACAACATTTGAAATCAACTGTACACTCACCTAGAGCCAGACATCCTCGAATGTAAAGTCAAGTGGGCCTTAGGAAGCATCACTATGAACAAAAGCTAGTGGAGGTGAAGGAATTACAGTTGAGCCACTTCAAATTTTAAAAGATGATGCTGTGAAAGTGCTGCACTCAATATGCCAGCAAATTTGGAAACTCAGCAGTGGCCACAGGACTGGAAAAGGTCAGTCTTCTTTCCAATCCCAAAGAAAAGCAATGCCAAAGAATGCTCAAAACTATTGCACAATTGCACTCATCTCACACGCTAATAAAATAATTCTCAAAATTCTCCAAGCCAGGCTTCAGCAATATGTGAACCATGAAATTCCAGATGTTCAAGCTGGATTTAGAAAAGGCAGATGAACCAGAGATCAAATTGCCAACATCTGCTGGATCATGGAAAAAGCAAGAGAGTTTCAGAAAAACATTTATTTCTGCTGTATTGACTATGCCAAAGTCTTTGACTGTGTGGATCACAATAAACTGGAAAATTCTGAAAGAGATGGGAATACCAGACCACCTGACCTGCCTCTTGAGAAATCTGTATGCAGGTAAGAAAGCAGCAGTTAGAACTGGACATGGAACAACAGATTGGTTCTAAATAGGAAAAGGAGTATGTCAAGGCTGTATATTATCATCATGATTATTTAACTTATATGCAGAATACATCATGAGAAACGCTAGGCTGGATGAAGCACAAGCTGGAATCAAGACTGCCGGGAGAAATATCAATAACCTCAGATAGGCAGATGACACCACCGTTATGGCAGAAAGTGAAGAGGAGCTAAAAAGCTTCTTGATGAAAGTGAAAGAGGAGAGTGAAAAGGTTGGCTTAAAGCTCAACATTCAGAAAACTAAGATCATGGCAACTGGTCTCATCACTTCATGGGAATTAAACAGGGAAACAGTGGCCTACTTTATTTTGGAGGGGCACCAAAATCAATGCAGATGGTGACTACAGCTATGAAATTAAAAGACGCTTACTCCTTGGAAGGAAAGTTATGACCAACCTAGACAGCATATGAAAAAGCAGAGATATTACTTTGTCGACTACGGTCTGTCTAGTTAAGGCTATGGTTTTTCCTGTGGTCATGTATGGTTGTGAGAGTTGGTCTGTGAAGAAGGCTGAGCGCCGAAGAATTGATGCATTTGAACTGTGGTGTGGGAGAAGACTCTTGAGAGTCCCTTGGACTGCAAGGAGATCCAACCAGTCCATCTTAAAGGAGATCAGTCCAGGGTGTTCATTGGAAGGACTGATGTTGAAGCTGAAACTCCCAATATTTTGGCCACCTGATGCGAAGAGCTGACTAATTTGAAAAGACCCTGATGCTGGGAAAGACTGATAGCAGGAGGAGAAGGGGACGACAGAGGATGAGATGGTTGGATGGCATCACTGGCTCAATGGAGATGGGTTTGGGTAGATGCCGGCAGTTGGTGATAGACAGGGAGGCCTGGCATGCTGCGGTTCATGGGGTCGCAATGAGTCAGACATGACTGAGTGACTGAACTGAACATTAAAAAAATCATAATAAAAAGCTGGGTTTGTTCCAAAGATATATGATATCAGTTCAGTTCAGTCACTCAGAGTCGTGTCCGACTCTTTGTGACCGCGTGAATCGCCTGAATATGTAACCCTATAACCATGAAACAGAGAACAAATGGGGTATGAGCCTTCTTTTCTGAACCCTTACATCAGAAGAAACCACCATCTTTCTGAAGAACATTTATGGAGGAAGAGAGGGCCCCTAACCCCACCCAGAAGCCAACAAGGAAAGATAAAATGACACCCCCAAGTTGTATCAAGCCAAGGATTATACTATTTGAAGAGCAAACCACAAACTAGACAGGCACAAGCACCGTACTCAACCATTAGCCCCCAATAATGCAAGATTTCATTTATTTTTCTCATGTACTAATCTGGATTTTTAATTCCAGGCCTCCAGCAAGCAAGTCAAATGAAATTTGGGAAATGTTCAAAATTTTGAGAGAAAGTCAAAGGGGAATTTGGTTTCATCAAAAGTGAACTAAACCACTGGCAGACAGAGACCAGTGACTTGTAACTGCACCAGGAGATGTCCCAATGGAGCTCTAAGATTTTGCAAACATTCTCCATTCCCTCACTGGATTTCTCACCAAGAGAAGGCCAGAGTCTCCATCTGCTTTCCATCACTGTCTCCACTATTGCACTCTGGCAGAGCTCTGCCTGGGTTCCATTTGTCATGCCTCCAAAGTGGCCCACCCTAACAGAACACTGGGAGGCCTGGGTTTAGCCCTGTAGCCTGGTACTAAGTTCTGAGGCCATGGGGTCCGCCAGGGGCCTGACTCCATCCCTGACCTAACTGCTTCATATCTTACTTCTCTTTGCCTTTACTCTCTACTCTTGGAAAACAGAGTTTGGCAACATAATAATGAATGTGCTTTGAGATCCCATGACAGTCAACACTATGCCATAAATAGAATTTTGGCCAGGAAAGTGGAATATTATAACCTGAAGCACTTTAAAACAGCCAAGGATTTATCTGAGGCAGGGCAGGAATGGTCCTTTAGGGAAATGATGTTGTTGACCTTAGGTAAATACTTTCAATCCAGTGAGTCCATGAAACATAGGCGTAATGTGCATATAATCATCCAAATGATGTTGGATTTTTTTAAAGTGACTGACACAGACCTGATGATGGGTTGAGTGCAGCAGTTGAGTTTCTGGAAAATGATGCAGTGAATGCTTAGGTGTGCATGAAATCTGCTCTGGTCAACATAGGCTATGAAGGGCCATCCTAGAGAAAGTACCTATTCACCCATTTCTGCCATGCATTACTGAAATGACTTGGCAGGTTAGAATGAGCACAAACTCAGCCTTCAATAGTCCCAATGTGCTGTGAAAGTAAGACCAGTTAGCATTTTATTTTTAATCTTTTCCAATAAAATAATACCATGTACAGAAAACAGCTATGTATGAAAACGTCATCTCGAGGTTATTAAGATTGTGAAAAAAGAAAACCCTGGTAAATGACCAACACTTCTTGTATTAATTACTTGTTCCAAACTCCTAAATAGTCATCCTGCCTCTAGAACCAGAGCCAGAATATTTCCAATTAGGCAACCTGATAGTCAGTGATTTTCTCCAAGTCTTTATGACCAAAGTCTCTCATGATCTTGCCTTTATCCACCCTTGTTGCCAGTTCCCTCATCTGCTTCCTTGTTCTTCTCTCTCTCCCTCCAAACCTCCCCCACAACACTCTCTGGCAAAACTTAAAGTCCGGTTCTTCAACAAACCACACACTTGTCCTCTGTGCCATCATATATGCTGTTCCCTTTCACCTGAACACTTTTCCCACTCTTCTTCCTGGTTAGTTGTGATGCATTGTCAAGTCTCAGCTTCAAGGTAACCTTCTCAAGGAAACCCTCCCAAATGCTTGCCTAAACTGAGTATTGTGTTCCTCCAAAAGTTCTAAGTCTGTATATCCAATAAAGCTCTTATGAGTAACAGTTGTTAATGAAAATAAATCATTTCTATGGACTTTACTCTCCGTAGTGACTGAAGTCAATTTCATTTGTTTATCGGTCTATTCTTTGCACTATGCCCCACATATAGTAAGTGCTTACGCCTTTCCCATGTACCCTCCACCTGCCACGTATCGACAGGAGCACCTGGTGCACAGCTCTGCCCTTCTGTCCTTCCAATGAACATTGTGAGCTTTTTCAGACATGAACTAACTCTTATTCATAGGCACTCAATAACTCTATCAGACTGGACAGAAGGATTGAAGCTTGGATGGTAAGTTAGATGGTAAAGAAGGAAATATGCCCGAATGAACTGAAACTCAACTGTACTGAAATTTTGAAAAGTTCTTTCAGTCTTTCTAAGTTTGTTTAAACTTTAAAGATTTTATATGTTAAAAGTAGGTAGAATCAAAGAGTTTGCCAGGTTGTACAGACTCAATAATAATGCTTTCCTTTTTTTTGTTGCACATATCTGCTCCAGGGAAGGCCCCTCTTGAACCCAGTATGTCTCTCTTTCAGAAGGGACACACTCAGGGTCATGATGAATGAAAGAGCATCTGACAATCCAAACTGAATCCACCTCGAAGATCAGTGGCAGGCAGATGTCATAGTACAGTCCACTTCTGTGACAAGCACAAGGGGCACACAGGTGAGAAGAATCACTGAGTGCCCTTTAACTTCCCAAGGAGGGGAAAAAAAAGGCAACTAAAAGACCCTTGTAAGAGGCTCACACATTCTTCTTCAGAACATAAGTTCTCAAAAAATCTCTCTTCTGCCTATCTCTTTCCTATTTTTTAAAATGAACACCAAATGAGTTCTCATTCCATCTTGCCTGGGTCAGGTACTTAGAATACAGGAAAAAATGGAAGTTCATCCAAAACTTCTTTACAATAGTAAATCCTCTCTCCCTATTCCCATCAAGATGCTATGATTTGTGGATCATAGTGGATTCCAATGAAGATGCCACTGAAACCTTTCCCCTATCTCCCTACAGAAGATTCAGTAAAAGATGGCATTGTGACCAAAACACCAATATGTTCCCTTTACACATGTCAAGGGAATACTGCGGGACGTGCATACTGTGCACAGCGCCCTTTCCAGAAAGGCAGCCACATTTCCCTAACCCATCCACTCAGCACTTCTCCAGTTTTTAAATAAATAACATATTAAGATGAAAATGAGCCCAACAGTCAGCTCTTCCTGTCATTTCTCTTGTTTGATAATCCCTATAAACTGCAAAATTCTGAAAGAGATGGGAATATCAGACCACCTAATCTGCCTCTTAAGAAATCTGTATGCAGGCCAGGAAGCAACAGTTAGAACTGGACATGGAACCACAGACTGGTTCCAAATAGGAAAAGGAGTTCATCAAGGCTGTATATTGTCACCCTGCTTATTTAACTTCTATGCAGAGTACATCATGAGAAACGCTGGACTGGAAGAAACACAAGCTGGAATCAAGATTGCCGGGAGAAATATCAATAACCTCAGATACGCAGATGACACTGCTCTTATGGCAGAAAGTGAAGAGGAACTAAAAAGCCTCTTGATAAAAGTGAAACAGGAGAGCGAAAAAGTTGGCTTAAAGCTCAACATTCAGAAAACGAAGATCATGGCACCCAGTCCCATTGCTTCATGGGAAATAGATGGGGAAACAGTGGAAACAGTGTCAGACTTTATTTTGGGGGGGCTCCAAAACCACTGTAGATGGTGACTGCAGCCATAAAATTAAAAGATGCTTACTCCTTGGAAGAAAAGTTATGAGCAACCTAGATAGTATATTCAAAAGCAGAGACATTACTTTGCCGAATAAGGTCCATCTAGTCAAGGCTATGGTCTTTCCTATGGTCATGTATGGATGTGAGAGTTGGACTGTGAAGAAGGCTGAGTGCCGAAGAATTGATGCTTTTGAACTGTGGTGTTAGAGAAGACTCTTGAGAGTCTCTTGGACTGCAGGAGATCCAACTAGTCCATTCTGAAGGAGAACAACCCTGTGATTTCTTTGGAAGGAATGATGCTAAAGCTGAAACTCTAATACTTTGGCCACCTCATGCAAAGAGTTGGCTCACTGGAAAAGTCTTTGATGCTGGGAGGGATTGGGGGCAGGAGCAGAAGGGGACGACAGAGGATGAGATGGCTGGATGGCATCACTGACTCGATGGACGTGAGTCTGAGTGAACTCCGGGAGTTGGTGATGGACAGGGAGGCCTGGCATGCTGCAATTCATGGGGTCGCAAAGAGTTGGACACGACTGAGCAACTGAACTGAACTGAACTGATGCTTTCTTCACTGGTCAGTTAAATAAAAGGACATTTGGGGGGAGAGTACTTCTGGATTTTCCAATCACCGGATTAAATTATCATCGTTTGTAAATGCAGCTGGAAAGGTTTCAAGTATTAAGGTTATCCTCACAAGTACAGGCCATTTCAGGAGGTGAAAGGGGGCGGGGGATTGGCCAGGGGAAGTGCAAGAGAGATGGAAAGGCAAAGTTAGAGACAGGAAGACGGCAGAAGGTCTGGAAGGATTGTGAATAAATAATTTTTAAAAATGTTTTAATCCCCCCTGAAGAAACTAGGGAGACGCCATGAATAAATGAATCGGAACAGGCCATGGAGTGACCCTCCTCACTACTCTTCCTGTCCTGTTTGGACCCAGACCCTGACAGGTAAAATGACAAATGCTTCCCACGAGCCGTAAGCTCTAACTTCTGAAATTCCACTTTTCTGAATGACCAGAAAAAGACATTGCTTTCAAAACCCACCAGCCAATCACATCCTTAAACTGAAGAGAACTATCTACTTGACTTACAGTGATAATGGGCTTTTAAATGGATGCAGGTGTAGCATCCCACTGCTCCTGGCAGGCGGAACGCTGCTGCTCACCATTTCCCTCACTTTCAGCTGCACCACGTGGAAACACAACTGGATACCACACTGTCCCCAAACATGCAACACAGTTCTTATTTTGCTAAAGTATAGTGCAAAGGAGAACTAAAGAGCCTCTTAAGGAAAATGAAAGAAGACAGTGAAAAAGTTGGCTTAAAACTCAACATTCAGAAAACTAAGATCATGGCATCCGGTCCCATCACTTCATGGGAAATAGATGGGGAAACAATGGAAACAGTGGCAGACTTTATTCTGGGGGGGGTGCCAAAATCATTGCAGATGGTGACTGCAGCCATGAAATTAAAAGATACTTGCTCCTTGGAAGAAAAGCTATGACCAACCTAGACAGCATATTAAAAAGCAAAGACATTAGTTTGCCAACAAAGGTCCATCTAGTCAAAGCTATGGTTTTTTGGGTAGTCATGTATGGATGTGAGAATTGGACTATAAAAATGTATGGTAAAACCAATACAATATTGTAAAGTAATTAGCCTCCAATTAAAACAAATAAATTTATTTATTTATTGTTTGTTTGTTTGTTTAATGCTTATTCCATTTCACAGTACTGTATTGGTTCTGCCATACATTGACATGAATCAGCCACAGGTGTAGACAATCTCCCCATGTTAAAGCCCCCTCCCACCTCCCTTCCCTGCCCATCCCCCCGGTTCATCCCATACACCAGCCCCAAGCATCCTGTATCCTGTACTGAACATAGACTGGTGATTCATCTCCCATATGATTGTATACATGTTTCGTTGTCATTCTCCCAGATCTTCCCACCCTCTCCCTCTCCCTCTGAAGCCAACAGTCCGTTCTATACCTCTGTGTCTCTTATATTGTCTCACTTTCGGGGTCATCATTATTGTCTTCTAAATTCCATATATATGTGTCAGTATACTGTATTGGTGTTTTTCTTTCTGGCTTACTTCACTCTGTATAATCGGCTCCAGTTTCATCCATCTCATTAGAACTGCGTCAAACTTATTCTTTTTGAGGGCTGAGTAATACTCCATTGTGTATATGTACCAAAGCTTTCTTATCCATTCATCTGCTGATGGACATCTGGGTTGTTTCCATGTCCTGGCAATTATAAACATTGCTGCAATGAACATTGGGGTACACGTGTCTCTTTCAATTCGAGTTTCCTCAGTGTGTATGCCCAGCAGTGGGATTGCTGGGTCGTAAGGCAGCTCTATTTGCAATTCTTTCAGGAATCTCCACACTGTTTTCCATAATGGCTGTACTAGTTTGCATTCCCACCAACAGTGTAAGAGGGTTCCCTTTTCTCCACATCCTCTCCAGCATTTATTGCTTGTAGATTTTTGGATCGCAGCCATTCTGACTGGTGTGAAGTGGTACCTCATTGTGGTCTTGATTTGCATTTCTCTGATAATGAGTGATGTTGAGCATCTTTTCATGTGTTTGTTAGCCATCCGTATGTCTTCTTTGGAGAAATGCCTGTTTAGATCTTTGGCCCATTTTTTGATTGGATCATTTGTTTTTCTGGAGTTGAGGTGCATAAGTTGCTTGTATATCTTTGAGATTAGTTGTTTGTCAGTTGCTTCATTTGCTATTGTTTTCTCCCATTCAGAAGGCTGTCTTTTCACCTTACTTATAGTTTCCTTTGTTGTGCAGAAGCTTTTGATTTTAATTAGGTCCCATTTGTTTATTTTTGCTTTTATTTCCAGTATACTGGGAGGTGGATCATAGAGGATCCTGCTGTGATATATGTCCGAAAGTGTTTTGCCTATGTTCTCCTCAAGGAGTTTTATAGTTTCTGGTCTTACGTTTAGATCTTTAATCCATTTTGAGTTTATTTTTGTGTGTGGTGTTAGAAAGTGGTCTAGTTCCATTCTTTTGCAAGTGGTTGACCAGCTTTTCCAGCACCACCTGTTAAAGAGACTGTCTTTACTCCATTGTATGTTCTTGCCTCCTTTGTCGAAGATAAGGTGTCCATATGTGTGTGGGTTTATCTCAGGGCTTTCTATCTTGTTCCATTGGTCTATATTTCTGTCTTTGTGCCAGTACCATACTGTCTTAATGACTGTGGCTTTGTAGTAGAGCCTGAAGTCAGGCAAGTTGATTCCTCCAGTACCATTCTCCTTTCTCAATATTGCCCTTGCTATTCGCGGTTTTTTGTATTTCCATACAAATCTTGAGATTATTTATATTTGTTTTTAAAAAAGCTGAGCACTGAAGAATTGATACTTCTAAACTGTGGTGTTGGGGAAGACTCAAGAGTCCCTTGGACTATAAGGAGATCAAACCAGTCAATCCTAAAGGAAATCAGTCCTGAATATTGATCAGAAGGACTGATGCTAAAGCTGAAACTCCAATACTTTTGGAGAACTGACTCATTGGAAAAGACCCTGATGCTGGGAAAGATTGAAGGCAGGAGGAGAAGGGGATGACAGAGGATGAGATGGTTGGATGGCATCACTGACTTGATGGATGAGTTTGAGCAAGCTCTGGAGGTTGGTGATGGACAGGGAAGCCTGGCATGCTGCAGTCTGTGGGGTTGCAAAGAGTCAGACACGAGTGAGTCACTGAATTGAATTGAAGTAATCCAGTGCATGAAAGTGAAAAGTGAAAGTGAAGTCGCTCAGTCGTGTCTGACTCCCAGCGACACCAAGGACTGCAGCCCACCAGGCTCCTCCGTCCATGGGATTTGCCAGGCAAGAGTACTGGAGTGGGTTGCCATTGCCTTCTCTGGTTTTTTAATTGCTACTGCAACAGATAACCACAAACACAGTACCTTAAGACAGCACAGATTTATTACCTTCAGTTCTGAAGATGAAAAGTCCGAATGGGTCTCCCTGGGTTAAGTCAAGGGGTCAGCAGGACTGATTCCCTCTAGAGGCCCTGGTAAAGAGTTGTGTCCTTGCCTTTGCCAGCTTTAGAAGCTGCCTACATTTCTTGGCCCATGGGCCCTTCCTCCATCTTCAAAGCAAGTCACAGAACCTCTTCTTCTTTTGTCGCATCTTTTTTCTGCTGCTTCCTTCTTACAGAAATCCTTATAAAGGCCTCACTGGGCCCACCTTGATACTCCAGAGTAACCTCCACATCTCTGAATCCTTAACCTAATCACTCCTGCAAAGTCCCTTTTACCGTGTCCAAGGTAGGAAGCTGTGGTCCACATGTACAAAGGATGGAGATGTAGGAGGAGACACCTGAGTGAAGGGAGGGAGTCAGCCTCCAGATATCCAGGGAAGAGATCCAGGCAAGGAATCCAGGATGGCCTGGGCTGAGCGGGGAGCAAGGGTTCCCCAGTTTGCCTTTCAGAGCAAGGAAGCCAGAGGGCTACCACAGAGTGAGTGATGGGAGAAGGGTGGGGTCAGAAGGGGTAGAGTGGCCTCTGAGGACTTCAAATGTCCATGTGAGAGCTTGACTTTTATTCTAAGTAAAAGCCAGCAATCAAATAAGCACATTTAGGACTACAGCTTTTTAGGAATCTTTTTTTAGCTTGCTTCACATAGGACATTTAAAAAATAGCTACTAAATGCTTCTTTGGGGGAATGTGAGGCATTCTTATAATAATAATAAAAAAGTGCCTTGGGCTTTCTTACTACTGGATACATCAAAGGGTTTTCACTAGTAATTTGGGGAGCGTCTGCCTCTGGGTGCCACTGCTGTGATTTCAAAATAGAATTATCTCGTGCTATGTGATTTCTTGAATCATTAGTTTTCCATTTTCTCTTCCTCTTTTCTTTTTGTTCAATTTTTTTTAGTCCTGCGCTAGCATACACAAGAAGTTTATAAAAATGGAGGCTTGTGGACAACTGGGTGAAGGGGGCAGTGACTGAAAGAAGGAAAGAAGGAGAGCCGCTTCCCCGGGTCTGCGTGACCAGACACCCCAGGTCTGTTCAATCAGTGGAGAGTGGGATCTGTCATGGTGTCTGGCTTTTCTAAAACAATGGCCATATTGTCGGGAAAAGAGAAGGCCGGAGGGGAATCAGGCCAGAGATCTCTTCACAAGCCAGTGGACTACTTCCCTGGGTTTAATTAACCCTTTCGGGGCAGCACAGGCCTAGAATGAGGGTGTTTTTGTCATGCAGACAAGAGTTCTTACCAGAAGCACAGCTGTCAAGAACGAAGCAGAACTCTGGTCCCACCCCTTTAATTACTTGGCTGACAGCAAACTCAAACTCTTCAAAATTATAATTATCAACAATTCTAGCTCATTATGCTCTGAACAGTACTTACCTTCAAAGATTAATAATTTTAGCATTATCAAAGAAAAATAACAAAATTACTTAATTTTCTTCTCAGCCAAAGTCCCAAGTCTTCAAAGAAACAGGCTTCAGGTAGTGAGTGAGCAAGGGATGTACCACTGGCCTTGGAGGGCCTCTCAGGCTATCATTTATGTGGAGTTCACACAATGGGTGCTGCAGACAGGTGAGCAAGAACTCCTGGCTCTCTCACCTGCCTTTGTCCATCTCTGACTTCCAAGCCCAGTGAAGAGAAAGAAAAGTGAAACTGACAGTCACTTAGTCGTGTCTGAATCTTTGTGACCCCTTGGACTGTAGCCCACTGAGATCCTCTGTTTACGGGATTCTCCAGGCAAGAATACTGGAGTGGGTTGCACTTCTTCTCCAAGAAATATTCCTGACCCAGGGATCAAACCCAGGTCACCCGCACTGCAGGCAGATTCTTTACCATCTGAGCCACCAGGAACACTGGCCACCAGGAAGAGGCTGGCCAAGGAAAAAGGAGGAAATATCTCAGGGGCTCTGATTCTTCTGCATATTTGGCTTCATGGTCCTGCTGCACATCAACATTCCTAGATCTGAACTACACCGTAGAGTTTTGTAATGAAAAATAATCACAAATAGGAGTCCAGGCATTGAGTGAAAAACAAACCGGAGACAATAGGAGAAATGAAGACAAAACATCAGGGGATCATAGAGCCCTTGGAAGGGCACCAAGTTTGATTAATATTATTGTCGGGAAAAGAGAAGGCCGGAGGGGAATCAGGCCAGAGATCTCTTCACAGGCCAGTGGACTACTTCCCTGGGTTTAATTAACCCTTTCGGGGCAGCACAGGCCTAGAATGAGGGTGTTTTTGTCATGCAGACAAGAGTTCTTACCAGAAGCACAGCTGTCAAGAACGAAGCAGAACTCTGGTCCCACCCCTTTAATTACTTGGCTGACAGCAAACTCAAACTCTTCAAAATTATAATTATCAACAATTCTAGCTCATTATGCTCTGAACAGTACTTACCTTCAAAGATTAATAATTTTAGCATTATCAAAGAAAAATAACAAAATTACTTAATTTTCTTCTCAGCCAAAGTCCCAAGTCTTCAAAGAAACAGGCTTCAGGTAGTGAGTGAGCAAGGGATGTACCACTGGCCTTGGAGGGCCTCTCAGGCTATCATTTATGTGGAGTTCACACAATGGGTGCTGCAGACAGGTGAGCAAGAACTCCTGGCTCTCTCACCTGCCTTTGTCCATCTCTGACTTCCAAGCCCAGTGAAGAGAAAGAAAAGTGAAACTGACAGTCACTTAGTCGTGTCTGAATCTTTGTGACCCCTTGGACTGTAGCCCACTGAGATCCTCTGTTTACGGGATTCTCCAGGCAAGAATACTGGAGTGGGTTGCACTTCTTCTCCAAGAAATATTCCTGACCCAGGGATCAAACCCAGGTCACCCGCACTGCAGGCAGATTCTTTACCATCTGAGCCACCAGGAACACTGGCCACCAGGAAGAGGCTGGCCAAGGAAAAAGGAGGAAATATCTCAGGGGCTCTGATTCTTCTGCATATTTGGCTTCATGGTCCTGCTGCACATCAACATTCCTAGATCTGAACTACACCGTAGAGTTTTGTAATGAAAAATAATCACAAATAGGAGTCCAGGCATTGAGTGAAAAACAAACCGGAGACAATAGGAGAAATGAAGACAAAACATCAGGGGATCATAGAGCCCTTGGAAGGGCACCAAGTTTGATTAATAGCAACTTGTAGAGCAGAAAAAAACAGTTCTGGATCCTAGATTTGGGCCATGAGGTGCCAGATGTGACCTTTAGAACAAAAGTGTCAATCCTTGAGGTTTCATGGAGAAGGATACTACAGTACCATTTGAAAACTTTCACTAGAAACTCCAAATTCCTTTGCCCACGTATGACTGTTTACAGCCTTTCTAAGTTACATAGCTTTGTGAAAAATATCTCTGCTTTAAAGAATCTAAGATAGCCATGTTAATACAGAAGAAGAAACTAAAAGTAAGGTAAAAATTGCAGCAAATGCCCATTGTAATAAACCCCTCCTTAGTGATTCTTCAGTGAAAAGATATAACCCATAGAGCTGGGTAGGCTCAAAGGGAATGAATGTCTCCTCACCAGGGCTAGCAAGGCATGAAAGGACCCAGCTATGTCCTGCCTTTGTAAATTCACTGCATCTCCTCTCCTCCACAGTCATGAGGCATCTCTTGCGTTGCCTTTTGATGTCAAGCCCTTGACCATCCCAAGCTTGTGTTCCAGCCCCAAAGAATCTGAGCTGGCACTTTCCTCTCCTGGAACCTGCCTCATATTCCTCACTTGACCTAACCCTTTTCTTCCTTCATCTATCAGCTCAAATGTCACCTTGCCCTGGAGGGTTCCCTAACTGTCCTCCTTAAAGGAAAAGGCTCCCCAGACTACACTCAGGGAGCAGCCAGACATCACCTCAGCTTATTCTCTTCACTGCACATAAGACTCTCTGCTGTCTTGTTTCCTGTCTATTGTCAGTTGCTATTGCTAGAAATGGACCCCTGCCTGTCTGGTTTTCCAGTAAACAAGGGTGAGCTACCTAATTTGCAGGGTTCATGACAAAATTGCAGGGCTCCTTGTTCAAAAAGTGACAGATGTTGTCTTTTTCTCTGTGGCCTCAGTCTTTCAACCTGTGTTTTGACTTGTTATTTTATGTCATGTTTTGACCACAGAGAAAGTTCAGACCTTCACAGGCATCCAGAGCCCACACTGGATGACATGGAGTACAGGGCACACACATCCAGTTCTGACCCCTGACCGTGTCTGTGCCCAGGCCTCCATCGGAGTTGGAATTAAGGAGAATGGGTGGTTGAGAGCCTGTTTTAGGGAAGCAAGGAGGCCAGAAGGATTCTGAGCCTCCTCCCACTGTCACATTGGGCTGTACTTACACAATACAGATCCAAAGACAAAATTATTAAAAAGCTCAAAATGGCAACCACAGAACATTAAACCTCAAGCACAGTGCCAATGAGACCAGTCTTGTCCCCGGGCTCTATGATACTGCCTGGCATGTGATAGAGAGTGAAAGGATAGATGAAAGTATAGGTAAGTAAATAAACCAGTGATTCCACAGCCACTCCTATTTTACCTATCTTGTGGGCAAACTGGCTTTCAGGAATGAGTAATTCTTCTTTAAATGCATACCATCCACAAGTCATTATACTGGGACACCTGAAGGCAGGAGAAGATAAGTGAGGAGTAGCCTCCTCCTTCATCAGATCTTCAATCCAGTAGTAGAGCTAAGACAATGCCTTCAAACAACTCCTTTACCAGGTAAAACATGAAAAGTGACCCCAGGTGCAGAACCACGCAGCTCAGCGATCTATATAGCTGCAGGGATCACTAAAGGTTTTATGTAAGAGATGGCATTTAAGCAAGTCTTTAAAAAAATTATGGAGTTTAGTCATAAAGAGAACCTAGAAAACAGTCACAATGTCAGCAGAGGGTAAAAGGCAGAAAGCTAGAATTATGTACAGAACAGAGCTCACGATTCTCAAGAAGAAGAGCGAGGAAGTAGCTTGAACATGGAGTTCAGGACCAAATACAGAAAATTCTGGAAGCGGGTAGTATTAAGCCGGCCACCCTGGTATAATAGTTCTCTATTACTGGGTAACAAATTACTGCAAACTTTGTTGCTGCTGTTGTTGTTCAGCTGCTCAGTCGTGTCTGACTCTTTGCAACCCCACAGGCTGCAGTATGCCAGATTTCCCTTTCCTTCATGACCTCCTGGAGTGTCCTCAAACTTATGTCCACTGAGTCGGTGATGCCATCCAACCAGCTCATCATCTATCACCCACGTCTCCTCCTGCCCTCAAACTTCCCCAGCACCAGAGTCTTTTCCAATGAGTCAGCTCTTTGCACAGGGGGCCAAAGTTCCGGAGCTTCAGCCTCAGCATCAGTCCTTCCAATGAATATGCAGCAGCTTCAAACAACATACATTGCCTCACAGTTTCTGTGCATCAGGTATATGGTTACACCTTAGCTGGCCCTTTCTTTCAGGCATTTCACAAGGCTGCCTTCAAGGTATGAGCCAGGGCTGGGGTCTCATCTGAGGCTCAATTGGGGAAGTCTCCAAGCTCACACAGCTGTTGGCAGGATTCAGTTCCCTGCAGATGCAGGGCCAAACTTCCTCATTGTGGACCGAGACAAACTGCACATCCTTGCCATTTGGGTCTCTCTCATATGGCATTTTGCTTCATTAAGGCAGTCAGGGAGAGAGTCATACAGAAAAGTAGAGGTCAGAGTCTAAGGTGGCCTAGACACGGGAGTGACAGTCTATCACCATTTCCATAATCTGTTCATTACAAGCACATTACAGACCCAGTCCACATACAGGGGAGGGACCTTCCCAAGAGGTGGGAATAAAGAAAATTGGCATCATCAGGGCCACCTGAGACTTTGCCTACCATCCTGAGACAGAAAAGAATGGTTTGCTATAGAGGCCAAAGATGAAAAAAACATCAAAGAGGGTACTACACAGGCTGGGAGGGAAAGAATTAGACCCAGAGAAGGAGGAGTAACTTTAGAGAGAATGGGTACTTTCAGGGACATTCTCAGGGGTAGAAATCATATCACATAGGTCTTGGTAATGAGTTCTATGTGGGTGGTAAGGGAGAGGAAGAAAGTAAAAGAAGATTCCAAGGGTTTGAACTCAAATGACTGGAATTAGAGGAGTGGTTAGGAGACAGTGAAAATAGAGAGGCCAGTTGTGGTTGTCCTGGTGGAAAAAACAGAGAACATATAGAACTGAGCTTCTAGAACACTATCCTAGGTGAGCATATATATGGAAATGTTGAATTTTAAGAAAGCTACTGCAGATGTTTACTCTGCTGTTGTTGTTCAGCTGCTCAGTCGTGTCTGACTCTTTGCAACCCCACAGGCTGCAGTATGCCAGATTTCCCTTTCCTTCATGACCTCCTGGAGTGTCCTCAAACTTATGTCCACTGAGTCGGTGATGCCATCCAACCAGCTCATCATCTATCACCCACGTCTCCTCCTGCCCTCAAACTTCCCCAGCACCAGAGTCTTTTCCAATGAGTCAGCTCTTTGCACAAGGGGGCCAAAGTTCCGGAGCTTCAGCCTCAGCATCAGTCCTTCCAATGAATATGCAGCAGCTTCAAACAACATACATTGCCTCACAGTTTCTGTGCATCAGGTATATGGTTACACCTTAGCTGGCCCTTTCTTTCAGGCATTTCACAAGGCTGCCTTCAAGGTATGAGCCAGGGCTGGGGTCTCATCTGAGGCTCAATTGGGGAAGTCTCCAAGCTCACACAGCTGTTGGCAGGATTCAGTTCCCTGCAGATGCAGGGCCAAACTTCCTCATTGTGGACCGAGACAAACTGCACATCCTTGCCATTTGGGTCTCTCTCATATGGCATTTTGCTTCATTAAGGCAGTCAGGGAGAGAGTCATACAGAAAAGTAGAGGTCAGAGTCTAAGGTGGCCTAGACACGGGAGTGACAGTCTATCACCATTTCCATAATCTGTTCATTACAAGCACATTACAGACCCAGTCCACATACAGGGGAGGGACCTTCCCAAGAGGTGGGAATAAAGAAAATTGGCATCATCAGGGCCACCTGAGACTTTGCCTACCATCCTGAGACAGAAAAGAATGGTTTGCTATAGAGGCCAAAGATGAAAAAAACATCAAAGAGGGTACTACACAGGCTGGGAGGGAAAGAATTAGACCCAGAGAAGGAGGAGTAACTTTAGAGAGAATGGGTACTTTCAGGGACATTCTCAGGGGTAGAAATCATATCACATAGGTCTTGGTAATGAGTTCTATGTGGGTGGTAAGGGAGAGGAAGAAAGTAAAAGAAGATTCCAAGGGTTTGAACTCAAATGACTGGAATTAGAGGAGTGGTTAGGAGACAGTGAAAATAGAGAGGCCAGTTGTGGTTGTCCTGGTGGAAAAAACAGAGAACATATAGAACTGAGCTTCTAGAACACTATCCTAGGTGAGCATATATATGGAAATGTTGAATTTTAAGAAAGCTACTGCAGATGTTTACTGCAGCCATGAAATTAAAAGATGCTTACTTCTTGGAAGGAAAGTCATGACCAACCTAGACAACATATTACAAAGCAGAGACATTACTTTGTCAACAAAGTTCCGCCTAGTCAAACGTATGGTTTTTCCTGTAGTTATATATGGATGTGAGAGTTGGACTCTGACAACTCTAAATAAAGGACTCTCACAACAACAATAAAGAAAGCTGAGTGCTAAAGAATTGATGCTTTTGAACTGTGGTGTTGGAGAAGACTCTTGAGAGTCCCTTGGACTGCAAGGAGATCCAACCAGTCCATCCTCAAGGAGATCAGTCCTGGGTGTTCATTGGAAGGACTGATGTTGAAGCTGAAACTCCAATACTTTGGCCACCTGATGCGAAGAGCTGACTAATTTGAAAAGACCCTGATGCTGGGAAAGATTGAAGGCAGGAGGAGAAGGGGATGACAGAGGATGAGATGGGTGGATGGCATCATCAACTCAACGGACATGAGTTTGGGTCAACTCCAGGAGTTGGTGATGGACTGGGAGGCCTGGCGTGCTGTGGTTCATAGAGTCGCAAACAATTGGACATGACTGAGCGACTGAACTGAACTGAGGTTGAAAATTATATTTAAGAGTTACCTACACAAAGGTGATAGCTGGTGGTATAAGACTGGATGAAGAGAATAGGGTTATGGAAACTACTTCATCAGCTTGGAATGAGGGATACCTGGCAACTTGGCTCCTCTTGTGTCAATTTCAGGCTTATTTTTAAGCTAGAATCTGGAAGGACCTTGAGAATCTCCAAGTCAAAACTTGACTATGTCTATGAAGTTGGCCAAAAGACCACTGGTCTCACCAGGATTTTCCAGAGTCAGATAAAGGTCTAGCCCCAGGGAAAAGGTCCCCATAAATACACATATCTACACTGACTTATAAATAATAATGATAATAAGAGTAATTTTGTATGTCTCCTTAGTATTTTCTAATCATCTACATTATGAGTTGAACTTTAGGACCACTTATCATTACTACTTCATTTTGCAGATGAGAAAACTGAGGCTTGCCCTAGGTTATACAGACAGCATTTGTAACTAGAATCTTTGCTACCTGAATTCTTACTCAATGCTTACTTCTTTCCACTATGCAAAATCCATGACCTAGAACCTAGAACCTGAGGCTAAGATGGATTCTCCCAATTTTTCATGTGCAAAGTCAAGGATACATTTCACTTAATACAAACAAGAATATGCACAGATAACCCATAGCTCCTAGAAGGTGATTAAATTTGAAGACTCCAAATCACCAAGAAATGATCTTATACTGAATTAAATGGGAACAAGAAAACCCTGCCTGGTTTTTGCAGAGAACCCTCCTCTTGTGGGAAACTCAATTTTAAGGTTAAAGAACCTCAGCTGGCTTCCTGGTTGCAGTTATCTAGTGAGGAAACTCTTAACCAGACCAAAACCCCAAGGCATTCGCATTGCCAATCCATATCATAATCAATGTTGATTGAATGTCTGAATGTAATTTGAATGAAAAGCATTTCAAAGTACAAAGGTTCTGTTCCCAATAAGTTTAGTCTATATAATCAAATGCATTCTTTCTGGCCCAATCAGCAGAGACTTGGCAGTATAAAGGTCTTTGGTATGAGCAAAAAAAAAAATCCAAGCTTAAATCTTACAATTGCCCCTTTGAGGGTCGTTGACTCTGCAAGTTTTACAGTGGTGTACTGAAATGAATGCTGCCTCTATGCAAAACAACAGGAGGTCACATTATAATTAGAATGCAATCAGTGGAATTGGTTATGGCTTGGTTTTCTTCCTGAAATGACAATCTATGCCACATCTGCCATTACATTAATATTTTCCGCATTACTAGAAGAACAGGGGGAGGGGGTTGGGTGGAGGGGAATCCAGTGTCTTTACACTGAGCAAGTGATAGAGTTGTCTTTAGCCTGAAGTCCGCATGAGCTAATCAAGACCCATGCAGTTCACCTTTAAAATACCCAAACCATCTGGCAGGCTGTCCCATGATAAATCTCAATGATAAATGTCTCCGTTTTGATGTTACAAAGGAACCGCAGACCTGCTCAGTTTTGGACGGCTGAAAACATACTGGCAACGGTAGAATAGAACTCAGATGTCCCAAAATAGAGAAGTAAATCATTTTGACCTATGGGGCATAATATATTTAGAGAAAACTTGATTGTAATAAAAAGGCTGGACTCATCACAGTTTTTGTTATAGGAGTGGCGATATATTTTTTTTGTAATACCCTCTGGTTTAGTGAAAACGCTAGCATGTACAATTTAAAAGCTCTCATTCTTATTTTCCTCTCTCCCTTCTTTTTGTGCGTCTTCAGACATCTCTTTCTGCCATTTCTGAACTACAACAGTCTCCTCTCTCTGCTTCTCAGACTTCCTGCAGGGCAACTTTGAGGCGAGCATGCCTTCAGAATGATTAATCCATTTGCTTTCAGAGGTCTGTTTTGCTGGGCCCATGGCCACCGCCAAGAAAGGACACACTGTGACCACCAGCACCAGGAAGCAAAGGCACAGCCTCCCAACTCAAGGTTAGCCCGGACCTGAGGCCGAGAGGGAGTCATAAAATAAATTATGTTGTGTGGCTTGGGAAGGTAGACTTTTATGCCCGGCCAGAATTCAGAAACAATTTATGGAGTGGTCAGTTGGCCTTCCTTATTTCATCTTTTCCACCACAAAGTGAGGAAATTAAACAAACATGAATGTGGAGTGTCAAGGGCAAGGTACTATGACTCCAGAGCGAGCAGCCCCCACCCTCTTCCCCAGCTGGACACAAGACTCCAGAACGCGCACTGAGTCTGAAGCCCAGCCTGGAGGATCCCAGCCTAAGAGAGGAGGCGGCCAATAAAAACAGGGCCTTTCTGGCTCCAGGTCTCCTGGGAAGCTGTGTGGGACCCTGTGGCCGCTGAGTGAAGCACTCTGGTCTGCTTGGTTGCAACAGCTTAACCAGTTCCCTCCACTGCAGCCTGGCCCACTCACTCATTAAACTAACGGGAAAGACAGATTTCTGATCTGCCTCCTGAGAGATGGTTTGGTAAGAAGATTTTGCTCACACACCCAAAAGGGGAACCAGAAATAAACATGAGAGGTAATATGTCTCCAATGAACAAGGTTTCGGTCTCACCTTCTTGATGTCTAAACAAGTTGGCGGGAAAAGAGGAAGCCCATCTTTGTCTCCAGAGATACTTTCCCTGGCGAAAGCAGAGTTGTGGGATGCCACAGAGGCTGCTCTAAAACTCAGGAGCCCTGAGGCAGACAGAGTCTGCGATGATTCAGGTGTTCTGGGAAATGAGTGCAAGTAAATTTGAGGCAACTAGTTCCCATAAAACTTTAAAAATATATACTGACAGTCCAGGTAGAGAAGAAAAGACACAATAATTTATTGGTTATTGGCAACTCAATTGGAGACAAGTTAGCCCACACCTTCTTGTCTTCCCTGAGCCAAACAATACACATCAGTTATTTGACAGTCTTCTCATATGTCAGGTCTAGAGGTGCAGAGAGAAACACCCACTGGGTCACTGGCACCCCCAGTTCTTTAATAATTTCTTTGGCTTTTGCCTGAATCCCCTTCAGACTATTGACATCTTCTCGGTTCAGCAGTATTTAGGAAAAAAGCATGGTATTTCATCTGACATTCTTGAAGGTGCAGTTGGAGAGTCAAGAGGGGTGGGATGGAAGTCCTTACTCTACTGGGTAAAAGACAGCATCTGAACAGCCTCAGCAGAAAGAACTGCATCGTCACTTTCCTCTCCAACCATCTGGTATCTCCCTCTCTATCTGATTTATGACTCCCAATTACCAGAGATCCTTTGGCCAGGGTGCTTTCCAAATGTCTTCCTACTGCTGAATGTTTGGGTGCCAGTATCTCCTGAGGGAAAAGAAGAGACAGAGAATAATGGTGTCCATACTTCTGTTCCCCACCGCCGCCAGGCCATGCAGTGCTTCTGGTTTTGTTTTAATCATCTGGAGCAGGAAACCCAAGCTGATTCTGTTTCCTTATCTGATCTTTAAAGCAAGACAAGTTGGGATTACATTCACCAGAAAAGCAGGCTGATTGAGTTAAAAAAAATACTCAACAGCCATATATTTAGCAATGCTCTTGTATATTCACAACCATACTATTCTCCAGGGGTTCCCCTCCAAAAGGCTAATAGTTAAGTAGGAAGAAAGATACAAATCGAAAGACCTGTTAATCAAGTCGTAACGAGTGTGGAATGTCCTCTTTTTCTAGTCCTTCAAACATGACAGCTTCCAGAATCCTCTTCAATCAGGAATGCCCATGAGTTTCAGAGGGAAAAACATAGCTCATGGTAGGATGCTAGTCCTAACTGACTAATCAGTCCCAATCAACTGAGTTCTAATTTTTTCTTTTCACAAAGAATTTTTTTTTGTATTATAGAGTCCACAAAATACAACAAAATAAAAATAAAATGCTGTTGGCGCTTTTCTTGATTGATGCTCTTAACAGCTCTGTGGTTATATTTTATTCCCATCAGTTCCGTTAAACATCATGCTTTCACACTGCATTTTTGTTTAAGAAAATGATTTCTTAATTGCCTATAAACGTTGGAAAATATTCACTCATTCATGTGATAAGTAATTAATGATTACCAGGCACTAAACTAGATTTAGACATACAAATATTTACCAGTTTTAGCTCCAATACTTTGGCCTCCTGATGCAAAGAGCTGACTCACTGGAAAAGTCACTGACTCACTGACTCCCTGATGCTGGGAAAGACTGAGGGCAGGAGTAGAACAGGGCGACAGGATGAGATGGTTGGATGGCATCAATCAACTCAATGGACATGAGCCTGAGCAAACTCTGGGAGATACTGAGGACTCGGAAGACTGGAGTGCTGCAGCCCATGGGGTCACAAAGAGTCATACACGACCGAGTGACTCAACAACAAAGGATTTGATAATCAAGCTAGAATAATCGAATGCAAGCTTTAGACCAAGTGGCAAATATATGGGAATATAAACCATACATCAGAGAAAAGGAAAAAATAGCACAGAAGGAAAAGAGCACAGATGACTTTAACTCATATGGTATGGGGGCAGCATCCTTTTGGGGAGAATTTAAAATACACTCAACAGTGACTACTGTCAGTGCTAAAGGTAACAACATCTGTGGCTTCGAAGTGGAGCCAAAGCTGTCCTCCGATGAGCCGTTCTAGATCTCACTCCCATCCTGATCACCTCTGTTGAATGGACAGAGAGACAATGACTACATTTGCCTCCTAAAGAAACCACCAGAGAAGTTCTGGCTGAGAGAGTTGAACTGTGAATCCAAAGATGCTTGGTACATAAAAAAGCAGCTATAACAAGGCAGTAATGAGAGCCAGCCAAGGATACAGTGGGATGGCATAATTGAGTAGGAGTGCTGAAGGTTTGGAGCTGATCATTTACTAGAAATATGGCTTAATTCATTCAGGTTGGTCTCACTTCACCCCAGAGGAGACTGCACTTGCTTCTGTAGTTATTCCCCTGCAGCGTTTTATTTCACCTCAGTGATGTGGATCTATTTCCCTTTTGAGGATCAGGGGGTAGCTTTAAGTGGAGAGTTTAGAAGTAGTATGATGAGAACTCAAAAATCTCCTTCTCTTCTTAGATTTGCTCTCATTCTGGGAATTAAGCCCAAAAGAAGACATAAAAGAGATGAATCACATCTTTTGCACTGTCTGATTTGAATTCTATTTCATATGCTGTGTGTGTGTTTGTGTGCATGTGTAATGCCTAACACCTCTCAGGAAATGACAATGGGAGAACGACCTAAGGGAGATTAGGCCTTCACACACTTCAGTGATGAATACATGCCTGGGCACACTCTTACCCAACCAATTACTAAAATATAACAAGAGAGTGGATTGAGGCTGACAACGGCATCTTCCCTTCCTAAAATTAATAATAATAACAGTAGTGGAGGAGGCGGAGCGATAATAGCGGTGGTGGTGGTGATCTGCCTTTTAGTTTGTTGTGAAGAGTCACATAAGCCTCCCCCATGCTTGCTCGAAAGGGTGTTCTCTTTCCTAGAATAGCCTTTCACTGCTGTCCATGATGAATCTGCGTGAGCTGACTCTGAGAACACAGGGCCCTAACTGCATGTAGTACAACTCCAGCGTGAATAAATAAAAGCAAGATTCTCAATCCTTAGAATACTCATTCTCTTCCAACATGATTCCTATTAAGAATCTTCATAAAGTTAATTTTTATCTTTGTGGAATGCTTTTCTGATGGCTGACAAAAATAGGACTGTTATTGAAAGACAGAGGAATCTTGTCCCTGCAGAAAGAGGAGAGTGAGCCAAGACATTTGGGTTCTTAGGTTCTACTTGGCCTGCCTTCCTTCAGGTCTCCAATGCTGAGTCTTAGAGAATGGACCAGATGGAATCTCCCAATAACCTGTGGCTTCCTCTCCTCAAGTGTCACATCGACAATTGGCACCTTTTAAAGCTTTAGCTTCTGATAATGCCTTTTTTAAATTAAAATAGCACATCCTTGCTATTGCATCACACCCAGTAACACCCTATTTACTCTGCTGTGTTGGGCTATAAATGGCAATTGTAAGAAGTATGGCCAGCGTGCTCCTCTTGTCTCACAAAATTCAAGAACCATCATCTAGAAACAGTCTGCTACCTTGACGTAAAGAGTCTTAAAACTTCTCAGCCATAAAATGGGGTAGTTAATATTACCTTTCCTGTCCACTGGGGATGTAGATGGACTGTCAAAACAATGTTGGATCAAAGCTATGCAAACTAGATATATTCATACAAGTCATCACCAGAATGGGCCATTAAATATACTAAATAATCAACTGAGATTTCCCCGAATTTACCATCAATATTACTAGAGCTCCCTGTCAATACCGTCAGTTCTATCAACAATGAGACATAATTCTGACATAACACTAACTTTGAGCTTCCCTGTTGGCTCAGTGGTAAAAAATCTTCATGCCAAGGCAGGAGATGTGAGTTTAGTCCCTAGGTCAGGAAGATCCCCTGGAGAAGGAAATGGCAACCCACTCCAGTATTCTTGCTTGGGAAATCCCATGAACAGAGGAGCCCGGTGGGCGCAGTCCCTGGGTTCGCAACAGAGTCAGACTTGACTTAGCAGCTAAACAAGGAAAACAAGCCAAGGCAATGGGGACTTAAAAAAAAAAATACCATTTGTGCCAAAGTACCAAGATGGAACTTAAAAATACCATTTGTGCCAAAGCACCAAGATGGAATTTGCACAGATCTCAAAACCGACCAAGAGCATTTATTCTGAAGAAAGGATTTTATTACCTGACCACCAGTCTATTCACATGAAAAGCTTCTATGACCATAAAGGACTAGACTCTGAAAGACAGGAGAGTCATGAGACTCAGGAGCTAGGCTGATCCAAAGACTTTTATTATTTGGATTAAAGAAAGAAGACTGGACTGCATAAGTAGCTTTCTGGTTGTTTTATTCCATGCTGAATAAGGTCACCAAGGGAGAATAATTTTCACTACCAAAAATTAGCCTAAACCTTAGTTTAATTTGCATGGCTTTCCACCCTAAGTGTGGATCCTGTCAAGCATAAACTATAGTTACCAGACATAATGGATCTTGGCAGGTCAGAAAATTGCAGTTCGGTCTCTATTACACATAAGCCACCAATGGAGAAAATGCTACCAGGATTGCCAATAAAATACATAGTTGGATATCCTTACTATCCTGCAGGCAGAAACACTGACACTGCTTCTGGTTGAAATTTAAAGCCTCGTCAGCTTCTAGCAAAATTGTAGGCTGTTCATCAAGGAGAGAGTGGCATATGACCAGACTCTGTCTACAGCTAACTAGGCTCAAAGAGCAAGAAAACAATCACCTTCTCTGGAATAAGCTTAAGTTGCTGTAGTGAAAGAAGAATGTTCTTTCTCAGACCTTTGGCTTCCTGAAATTCTGGGAATGGTACAACATTCTGCCAATATTCATTTCTAATACAGATGACCTCTGCAGGATACTGGTTAATAGTTTTACTCTTCTTTATAGTTGCCAAGTTGTGGGTAATTTTGTCAAACAATGGAGTTATTGCAGAAGGAAAAAAATGTTTCCTTTGGATGGTAACTTCTTGGATTCTAGAATCTTCATATGTCAAAAATTCCTAAATGTCTTTCCCTAGAGCCAAGAAAACTATCTGTCTCCACAGGAATATACAAACAGGCTCTAAAATGGAACTCATCACCTCTGATGAATTTCTTTCACATCTCCTGAAAATCTTTTCTGCCTTGGTATGTCCGTGAATGGTACTACCATCTGTGGCGGGGGGGCACAAAAAGACAACAATCAGTGTGAAGGGAGCGTGACCAATCAGAATGGACACTGACCACTGAACTGGAGCAGGATCTAGAGCCCCACCCCTACTCAGATGGGCTCAGTACTAACTCTCTTAGGAGGATCGAGGGGCATATTGGCAATTTGGGAATTTCAGGATAAAGGCCTGAGTGGGAGGACCAATAAAGGGGTACTCCAGGAGATCTTAAGGAGCTACCATGAAAGTATTCTAATATTTTAACAATCAGGCTTTGATGCCATCATTCACTCAATTTGGAGCATCCTTGACTTTTTGTTCTGCTTCATCAGCAATTCACTTCATCACTGCTGCTGCTGCTAAGTCGCTTCAGTCATGTCCGACTTTGTGTGACCCCATAGACGGCAGCCCACTAGGCTCCTCTGTCCCTGGGATTCTCCAGGCAAGAATAGTGGAGTGGGCTGCCATTTCCTCCTCCAATGCATGAAAGTGAAACGTGCCTGACTCTTAGCGACCCCACGGACTGCAGCCCACCAGGCTCCTCCATCCATGGGATTTTCCAGGCAAGAGTGCTGGAGTGGGTGCCACTGCCTTCTCCATTTGATACCAGTGTAGTCCACAATCCTGGTGCTTTGGTTGGCAGTATCGGGGTGATTGCCCCAGGGCTCTCCGTCTGTTTTCCTGAACTCTCTCTCATCATCCCGTGGGCTTTTATGTTGCTAGTATCAACAGAAGCTGTCACGGGCCCTGTGGCTGCCCACTTCTGTGCAGGGTGGGGTGCCATTATGCTTTCAATTCAACCTCCTGGGTTTTCACCACCAGCATCACCCCCATACCAATACACTGGGACATTACTGAAGCCTTATCATCTATTGGCTGGATTACTGCAAACTTCCTATTTGGAATCCCTACTTTCACCTTTACTCACTCTCAAAGGGATTATTCTAAACAGTCAATCCATAGACATTACTCCAAAGAAGATACGTAAACAGCCAAAAAGTAGATGAGAAAATGCTCAATATCACTGCCAAATAGGAAATGCAAATCAAAACTACAATGAGATGCCATTCCATAACCATTAGGATAGCTATTATTAAATATTCATAATAAAGTAACAAGTATTCATGAGAACAGAAAAACTAGAACTCTCATGACCTGTTGGTGGAATTGTAAAATGGTGCAACTGCTATGGAAACAGTATGGCATTACTCAAATAATTAAAAATGAAATTACCATATGATCCAGTAATTCCAAGTCTGAGTAGACATTAAAAGAAATGAAAATAGAGTCTCAAAGAGATGTTTGCACACTCATTTTCATAGCAGTTCGATTCACAGTAACTAAAAGGTGGAAGCAACCCAAATGTTCATCAATGGCTAAATAGATTAAGAAAATACAGTATATAAATACAACAGGATATTACTCAGCCTTAAAAAGGAAAGTGTTCTGAAATATGCTACAACACAGACAAACTTTGAAGATATTACACTAAGTGAGATAAATCAGTCACAAAAGACATATTAAAGCATTCCCCTCACATGAGGTACCTAGAGTAGTTAGGGGCTTCCCAGGTGGCTAAGTGGTAAAGAGTTAGACTGCCAAGCAGGAGACACGGGTTTGACCCCTAGGTCAAGAAGATCCCCTATAGAAGGATATGGCAACCCACTCCAGTATTCTTGCCTGGAAAAGCCCATGGACAGAGGAACCTGGTGGCTCCTATGGGGTTGTAAAGAGTCAGACACAATTTAGCAACTAAACAGCAGCAGCAGAATAGTTAGATTCATAAAAACAGAAAGTGGCATGGTAGTTGCTGGGGCTGGGGGAGGGTAGAATGGGGAGTTACTGTGTAACAGTTCAGAATTTGAATTTTGCCAGGTGTTAAAGTTTTAGAGATGGATGCCCATGGTTGTTTAACATATGAATGTACTGCATGCCACTGAACTGTACACTTATAAGTGATCAAAATGATAAATTTTATGTTATATTTTACCATTAAAAAAAACATACGTAAAATAAATATATGGCTCATTACTCGGGGAAGGGGAAGTATCAGTTCAATGACATCACTGACATGGCAATCCCTCAGTTTTGGTGACCAAAGTCTAATACAAATTAGATTTCCAGGCCCTTATATTTTACTCCTATCCATCTATCCATATTTGTCACTTGAAACTTGCCATCTCAGCTCTAAATTCCAGCCCTGGCCAGCTCCTTGAAGTTGTCTGTACACGCTGTGCTCTCTTGCCCAAGGACTTTGTACACGCTGTGTCCTCTTCCTGGGGTATTCTCCCACCATTCTAGACATCCACCCCACACTCCAGCTAAATACATTTTATTCATCTTTCAAGTCACAAACTTTATTCGGTTAATTTCAAATTCACTGTAGATATCACTCTCTACAGAAAGTCTTTCCTGACAAGCTCCTCCCTTCCTATCCAAAGTAAGGGATAGGTAGATCTTCTGCACATTCTCATAGCAACGTGATTGCCTTAGCTGATTAAGAGCATGAACCTCCATGTTGTACATCTGAAACTAATATAATTTTGTGAATCAACTATACTTCAATTAAAAAACAATACCATTATATTAACATCTTCAAAATCAAATACTTAGGTATAAATTCTACAAAATATGTACCAGATCTAAACAAGGAAAACTACAAAGCTGATGAATGAAATCAGAGAAGAACTAAATAAATGGAGAGAGAGTCTGTGTTCATAGATAATTGGTAAGATGTCAGTTCTTCCCAACTTGGTCTGGAGATTCAATAGTTGCACAAGCTATCTTATGGATATCAACAAAAGGATGCCAAAGTTGACAAGGAGAGTCAAAAGACCCAGAACGGCCAACACGCTACTGAAAAACCACAAAGCTGGAAGACTGACACTATTCAACATTAAGATTTACTACAAAATTATAGTAAGTAAGACAGAGTGGTACATGGAAGACAGTGTGAAAGAACAAACCATTAGAACAATGGAACAGAATAAAGAGCTAAGAAATACATACCCATAAATACAGTTAACTGACCTTTGACAAAGGAGCAAAGGCAATACAATGAAGCAAAGCTAGTCTCTTCAGCAGGCGGTACTGGGATAAATGGACATCCACATGCAAAAGAAGAATAATCTAGACACAGATCTTACATCTTTCACAAAAATTAACTCAAGGTGGATCATAGACCTAAAGGTAAAAATAAAACCCCTAGAAGATAACACAACAGAAAACCTAGATGACCTTACGTATGGTGATGCCTTTTGATACAAGACCAAATGTATGACCTATGAAAGAAATAGCAAGCTGTACTACATTACAATTAAAAATGACTGCTCTATGAAGGATAATGTCAAATAGAATTAGAAAACAAACAATAGACTGGACAAAAACATCTGCAAAAAAACACATCTAATGAAGGACTATTCTCCCAAATATACAAAAAGTCATAAAACTCAAGAAGAAGAAAGCCAACAACCTAATCAAAAATTGGTCCAAAATTACTAACAGACAGTTCATTAAAACAGACCTACAGGTGGCAAACAAGCATATAAGAAAGTGCTCCATACCACATGTCATCAGAGAAATGCAAATTAAAACAATACTAAACAGAGCTACCATATACCCCTATTAAAATGACCAAAATGTGACAATACTGATAACATCAAATGGTAATGAGTATGTATAGCAAGGGAACATGTATAGTAGTATGTATAGTAACTCATTTCTGGTGGAAATGCAACATGGTATAATCACTCTGGAAGACAATGTGGAACTTCTTACAAAATTAAACATAGTCTTAGCATATGATCCAACAATCAGACGCCTCATTACTTACCCGAAAATGTCGACAACTTATGTCTCCATAAAAATCCCCAGCCAGATGTTTACAGCAGCTTTACTCATAACTGCCAAAGCTTATAAACAACCAAGATGTCAGTCAGTGAGTGAATGGATAAAGAAACTGTAGTATATCCAGTTACATCTATCTAATAATAGAAGATTATTCAGTGCCAAAGAGAAATAAGCTATCAAGTCGCAAAAAAACTTGGAAGAACCTTAAATATATCTGACTAAGTGAAAGAAGTCAATATGAGAAGGCTATATACTGCAGGATTTTATATGACATTCTAGAAAAAGCAAAACTATGGAGACATTGAAAAATCAGTGATAGCCAGGGGAGGAGTAAGGGAGGGAACAAGGGAAGCACAGTGCACAGAGAATGTTTATGGCAGTGAAAACACTCCATACGATACCACTGGTAGATATGATACATGTTATTATACATTCCTCCAAACTTGAGAATATATAGAATCGAAAGTGAACTGAATAGTGAACTGTGCACCCTGAGTGATAACAGCAAGTCAGTGTAAGTTCATCAGCTGTAACAGATGTACCGGTGTGGTAGAGGATGTTGATATTGGAGGAAGAAGCTATGCGTGTGTAGTGGCAGAGGGATACGGGAAATCTTTGAATTCTCCTCTCAATTTTGTGAGGGACCTAAAACTACTGTGAAAAAAATAAAGTCTTCAAAATAATTACATTTAGCCATTTAACTAAATATGTGGTTGTATCTATCATTATCTTTAGCACAGATTACTAAAATTAGAATTGTTGAACCAAGGGATAGCTCCATATTTTCATATTTATAATAAAAAATATGAAATTGATTTCTAGAAATACTGAAATGTCTTCTGGAAGGAAGTTACAAGAAAGATAGTATGATCATACTCAATATTCAACAAGTAATACAATTTTAACTCCAAATATTTTTATTTACAAATATTTCATTGCTAGTAAGTTTGACTTTTAAATGCTCAACTGTACATCTAATATTGCCTAGTCCATTTAACCCATTTCCATCTGTGGAATTTTTTGCTATAACTTATAAAAGTTCTTCCTAAACTAAGGGGATTAAATATTTAATTATATTTTAACATATTATATCCTAATTACTGTTTTTTTACTTTCATTTGTGTTATAGATACAGAAAACAAACATTTTTCATGCAAATTATATAAATAATTTCCTTTATGAAAGTTTGATACTCTTTAAACATTTTTGACAAATTAGAACACTGACCTTATATACAGTCTATCCCAAATCTCAAACAGAGTGTCCGATGGTATTAACTAAATCATCCTGTCTTATTATTAAAGGCCTGTTCCTCCACTGAGATCAAGACTGCCAAATGAAACTGAATGGAACCTGTCTTCTGAGAAGCTATTCCTAGGCCAACCAATACAAACTTATAAGTCCCTGTCCCCATGTTTTATTTAATCTTAACAGTCTTCCCAGTATAGAAGATGAACCCTTGTAATTAGTGAATATTCCCTTAAAATTGATGAACAGCATTAACAGCTCTAGTGTGGGGTCATGGAGTCTAAATATTCTGTTTAATAGAATTCCTAGCTTTGGCTTGATGATTATTCATTCATTTATGCTTTTTCAATAAGTATATGCTGAGCATTCACTTTGTAACCCAAATGAGGCTGAGAACATAATACCATATTGTCTTAGTCCTTAAGAAGATCCTAACCTCATTCAACTTAGAGGAGGTTAACATATAAACAAACACTTCTTTTAATAATAGGAAGAGATGAAAACTGATAAAACAACCAAAATAATTTTCATGCTACGGACCAAAATGGAAGCATTTTCCCATTTGAGAGCTCTTATTAAGTGACCAGAATCCCTCTAGATTTTCTTTGTCTTCTTTGTTTGGAGTTCTCTTGTTGTACGCTTGCTAGAGTAAACTTCACCAGAGACAAGTGCATGCATAGCAGCAAATGTTTACCATGAGGCATGGTTCAATCCCAATATTAGCTTAAAGTCAACTTAGGAAAATAAAAAATACACACATTAAATAATTTTTTATAAAAGGTAAATGAACAGAGAAGGAAATGACTGCCATGGAGAGTCAGAGAGAGCGTTCCAGTTCAGTTCAGTTGCTCAGTCGTGTCCGATTCTTTGCAACCCCAAAGACTGCAACACGCCAGGCTTCCCTGTCCATACCAACTCCCAGAGCCTACACGTCCATTGAGTTGGTGATGCCATCCAACCATCTCATCCTCTGTCATCCCTTCCCTTCCCCCTTCAATCTTTCCCAGCATCAGGGTCTTTTCAAATGAGTTGGTTATTCACATCAGGTAGCCAAACTACTGCAGTTTCAGCTTCAGCATCAGTCTTTCCAGTAAATATTCAGGACTGATACCAAAGCCTTTGACTGTGTGGATCACAAGAAACTGGAAAATTCTGAAAGAGATGGGAATACCAGAAAACCTGACCTGCCTCTTGAGAAACCTGTATGCAGCTCAGTAAACAACAGTTAGAACTGGACATGAAACAACAGACTGGTTCCAAATAGGAAAAGGAATACGTCAAGGCTGTATATGGTCACCCTGCTTATTTAACTTATATGCAGAGTACAATCGTGAGAAACGCTGGGCTGGAGGAAGCACAAGCTGGAATCAAGATTGCCGGGAGCAATATCAATGACCTCAGATATGCAGATGACACCACTCTTATGGCAGAAAGTGCAAAAGAACTAAAGAACCTCTTGATAAAAGTGAAAGAGGAGAATGAAAAAGTTGGCTTGCAGCTCAACATTCAGAAAACGAAGATCACGGCATCTGGTCCCACCACTTCATGGGAAATAGATGGGGAAACAGTGGCTAACTTTATTTTTGGGGGCTCCAAAATCACTGGAGATGGTGAGTGCAGTCATGAAATTAAAAGACGCTTACTCCTTGGAAGAAAAGCTATGACCAACCTAGACAGCATATGAGAAAGCAGAAACATTACTTTGCTGACAAAGGTCCATCTAGTCAAGGCTATGGTTTTTCAAGTGGTCATGTATGGATGTGAGAGTTGGACTATGAAGAAAGCTGAGCGCTGAAGAGTTCATGCTTTTGAACTGTGGTGTTGGAGAAGACTCTTGAGAGTCCCTTGGACTGCAAGGAGATCCAACCAGTCTATCCTAAAGGAGATCAGTCCTGCGTGTTCACAAGGACTGATGTTGAAGCTGAAACTCCAATGCTTTGGCCACCTGATGTGAAGGGCTGACTCATTTGAAAAGACCCTGATGCTGGGAAAGACTGAGGGCAGGAGGACAAGGGGACGACAAAGGATAAGATGGTTGGATGTCATCACCAACTCAATGCACATGGGTTTGAGTGAACTCCTGGAGTTGGCGATAGACAGGGAGGCCTAGCGTGCTGTGGTTCACAGGGTTACACAGAGTCAGACATGACTGAGCAACTGAACTGACTGATTTCCTTTAGGATGGACTGGTTGTATTTCCTTGCTATCCAAGTGACTCTCAAGAGTCTTCTCCAATACCACAGTTCAAAAGCACCAATTCTTCAGTGATCAGCTTTCCTTATAGTCCAACTCTCACATCCATACATGACTACTGGAAAAATCATAACTTTGACTAGATGGAGCTTTGTTAGTAAAATAATGTCTCTGCTTTTTAATATGCTGCCTAGGCTGACCATAGTTTTTCTTTCAAGGAGCAAATGTCTTTTAATTTTATGGCTGCAAGTCACCATCTGCAGTGATTTTGGAACCCCCTCCCCCTCAAATAGACAGAGTTTATCTCAGGCAATAAAGGGGGCATATGGCTTCCCTGATAGCTCAGTTGGTAAAGAATCTGCCTGCAATGCAGGAGATGTGGGTTCAATCCCTGGATTGGGAGGATCCCCTGGAGAAGGGACAGGCTACCTACTCCAATATTCTGGAATGGAGAATTCCATGGACTGCATAGTCCATGGGGTCGCAAAGAGTCAGATGCAACTGAACGATTTTCACTTCACTTCAGGATATGAATGAAACCAGGACGTTCAAAGGAAAGAATACTATGGGACCTTCCTAGATGTGTGGGGCATGCTTAGCAACACTGACATATAATTTCTTTTTGGCCAAAGTAGTCTTTGGATGTTCACTTTTATTGTCTGAATAAGAGTTGATACATAGAAGTTTAGAGGTAGTAATCATCTCTGAGGATATTTAGGTCAACCCATTCTTACTTACTTGTTTCTATTAAAATATGGTTGATTTAAGTTTGTGTTAGTTTTGGATGTACAGAAGAGTGGTTTAGTTATATGCACATATGTATGGCTTTTTTTTTTTTCAGATTTTTTTGCCTTATAGGTTATTACAAACTATTGAGTATAGCTCCCTGTGCTATACAGCAGAGCCTTACTGGCAATCTATTTTATATACAGTAATGTGTATATGTTAGTCCTTAAAATTTTGTGTATATGTTAGTCCTTAAAAGAGAAGAAGCCACATGTACCCCAAGATGGCATGAGTGTAATGAAGACTCAACCCTACTACTCTACTCTGCTTGCCTTTTCCTCTGCTACTAGAATTTGAAAAGCTAGCTAGAAAAAATTGAATTTAGAGTTTACAAACAGACCATTCACACTAGAAATTCTACCTCCTTCACCCTAAGATCCCTTCTGAAAATGTCATACATCTGGGGGGCTTCCAGGGTGCACCCATGTAGTGGATTGTTCAATAAAGACCACTATGAACATGATTGTACAAATTGGTTGATACTTACTTTTATAGCTTCCTTAGAATGTTTAAGAAGCACCAACTGGAATATAGTACACTCAATTGCTACATAAAAGTAAAAGCAAAATAAAAGTTTCAGGTAAAGCAGAGCCATAAATCTAGGAATTTAAGCTCCTCTCCTCAGGCCACTGAAAGCCAATTCCGCATTTCCTCTTACTTGCTGACAGCCTCTCGGGTGTTCAAATAGGAAAGAGTTGAAAACCAGGATTTCCGGTCCAATCTAATACTGGACAACACTTAATGGCTTAAGTAGATTAATAATAGTTGTGCTATTGGAATTTTGCCTTTCACCACCTTTCACCGTAAGCTTTGCCTGTACTTGATCTAGAGGGAGGCTGAATGCTGAAGAGTCTTTTACCAGACCTGCTCTCATTCAGCACCCCATCTGGAACTGACAACCCAATTTCGACACCAATCAATCAGTGAGAACTTATTGACTGCTACCATACTCCCCACAGTACCTATGATACTGGCAGAGAGTTAGAAGAATTATTAAACTGGTAACTTTCTCAAAGAAGTTAGAATTGAGTTGGGCTTTTAATATGAACAGACAGAATAAACACAGATCCAAACAAAATCATCTTCAGTGGAAAGGGCTCACTTTTAGAAGACCCATGCTGTACGGGCAAAAGGGAAGCGCTCCAGAGAGCAATGAGAGCTGACAGGGTTGTGGAGCCTGCAGTGGAGAGGAAGGGGCTTCCCTGGTGGCTCAGATGGTCAACAATCTGCTTGCAAATGCAAGAGACGTGGGTTTGATCCCTGGGTGGGGAACATCCCCTGGAGGAGGAAATGGCAACTCACTCCAATACTCTTGCCTGAAGAATCCCATGGACAGAGGAGCCTGCTGGGTTACCCATGGGGACACAAAGAGTCAGAAGTGATTTAGTGACTGAACACGCACACAGTGGAGAGGAAACTCCTCAATATGCTGTGAAGGATGCACAAAATGCGAACAAGAAAACAGCAGAGGGAAGACAGTTCAAGGATAAAGTAACTAAGCAAAGATGAGTTACAGCTGTGAGAGAGCCTCATTGGAGAGTATAGTGGGGGAAGTAGGAAATCAGTTTGGTTAGAAAAAGAAAATTGAAAGTTAGAAAGACAGAACTGGATATAACATTTGATATAAAATATGAAAATTTATTTTCAAATGTGTCTCTCTCCATTTAATGATATCTTTCAGATGGCCATAACACTTCTGACATCTGTTGTATCTTGCCAAGTTACCTAGCATACAGTAAACACTTAAGAAATAGTGAATAAATAAATGAATATATAAGTTGATTAAGAGAAAATGTCTGAGTAAATTATACCTAAAATATGTCAGTCCAAGCATTCTTTTAAATATGAAAAGAAAAAAGTTTCCTGTGAGTATCATGCTACCCTCAACTAAACTTTCACCCAGAGAACAAAGAAACCATTTGTTCCAAAAATAAAAATTAAAAAAAAAACAGTGAATACACACCACAGATACATCCCAGTGAACAAGATGGACAGGGCTTTATTCTTCTGGAGTTTACAACTAAGTGGAGGTTGGAGTGAGAGAGGGAAATAATCAGAGGAGGGAGGGAGGGGGAAGAGGGAGGAACAGAGGTGAGATGCACCGAAAATGATAGAGAGTGAATAGTGTATATGTGGGTTTGGCTTTAAAGAGAGTAGCCTCATGAAAGGATGTTCATCACTGCTAATTATAGTTCAGTTCAGTTGCTCAGTCGTGTCTGACTCTTTGCAACCCCACAGACTGCAGCACACCAGGCTTCCCTGTCCATCACCAGAGCTTGCTCAAACTCGTGTCCATCGAGTAGGTGATGCCATCCAACTATTTTATCCTCTGTTGTCCCCTTCTTCTCCTGTCTTCAATCTTTCCCAGTATCATGGTCTTTTCCAGTGAGTCAGTTCTTTGCATCAGGTGGCCAAAAGTATTGGAGTTTCAGCTTCAGCATCAGTCCTTCCAATGAATATTCAGGACTGATTTCCTTTAGGATGGACTGGTTAGATCCCCCGGTAGTCCAAGAGACTCTCAAGAGTCTTCTCTAACACCATAGTTCAAAAGCATGAATTCTTTAGTTCTCAGCTTTCTTGATAGTCCAACTCTCACAACCATACATGACCACAGGAAAAACCATAGCTTTGACTAGATGGACCTTTGATGGCAAAGCCATGTCTTTGCTTTCTAATACACTGTCTAGGTTGGCCATAGCTTTTCTTCCAAGGAGCAAGCATCTTTTAATTTCATGGCTGCAGTTATCACCTGCAGTGATTTTGGAGCCCCCCAAAATAAAGCCTGTCACTGCTTTCATTGTTTCCCCATCTATTTGCCATGAAGTGATGGGACCAGATGCCATGACATTTGTTTTTTGCATATTGAGTTTTAAGCCAATTTTTCACTCTTCTCTTTCACTTTCATCAAGGAGCTCTTTAGTTCTTTTTTGCTTTCTGCCATAAGGGTGGTGTCATCTGCACATCTGAGGTTATTGATAGTTCTCCCAGCAACCTTGATTCCAGCTTGTGCTTCATCCAGCCTGGCATTTCTCATGATGTACTCTGTATATAAGTTAAATAAGCAGTATGACAGTATATAGCCTTCACGTACTCCTTTCCTGATTTGGAAGTGGAGTTGCTCCATGTTGTTGCTCCATGTCTGGTTCTAACTGTGGCTTCTTGACTTGCATACAGATTTCTCAGGAGGCAGGTAAGGTGGTCTGGTATCCCCATATCTTTAAGAATTTTCCACAGTTTATTGACAAATGAAAATCAAAACTATAATGAGCTTTCACTTTATTCCAGTCAGAATGGCCTTCATCAAAAAGTCTACAAATAATAAATGGTAGGGAAGATGTTGGGGAAAAGGGATCCCTCCTCCACTGTTGATGGGAATATAAATTGGTGCAGCCACTATGGAGAACAGTTTGGATATTCCTCAGAAAACTAGGGCCAACATACGATCCAGCAATCCCACTCCTGGACATATACCCAGCTAAAACTATAATTTGAAAAGATACAAGTACACTATGTTCATAGGTGTACTATCTACAATAGGTAAGACATGGAAACAACCTAAAGGTCCATCAGCACGAATGGATAAAGAAGATGTGGCGAATATAATCATGCATGCTTACTCGCTAAGCTGCTTCAGTCATGTCCAACTCTCTGCCTATAGTCCATAGACTCTATGGACTATGGACTATAGTCCACCAGGCCCCTCTGTCCACGAGGAATCTCTAGGCAAGAACGGTGGAGTGGGTTGCCATGCCCTCCTCCAGGCATCTTCCCATCCCAGGGTTCAGCCATTAAAAAGAATGAAATAATGCCATCTGCAGCAACACAGATGGACCTAGAGATTATTATACTAAGTGAAATAAGTCAGAAAGTGGAAAATAAATACCATATGATAATATATAAGTCAGAAAGTGAAAAATAAACACCATATGATAATACTTGTATGTGGAATCTAAAATAAGACAAAGCTGAACATATCTACAAAACAAAAACGTACTCACAGATACAGAGAACAGAGGTATAGCTGCTGGTGGGAGGCAGGTGAGGGAAGGATGCAGGAAGGATTGGGAGTTGGGGATTAGTAAAAGCAAATCATTACACATGGATGAAGAACTAACAAGCACACTCAATAGCACAGGGAACTGTATTTGATTTCCTTTGATAAACTATAATGGAAAAGAATGTGAAAATTTTGCAAACTGAGTTGCTTTGCTATACAGCAGAAATTAAAGACAACATGCTATATTAACTATACTTCAATGCAATTTTAAAAACAAAAATACAGGGAGTGGCCTGAAAAGACGTCTCTGAAGAGCTGACATTAGAGTTGAAGCTGCAATGACCAAAAGAAGCCAGCCTCACAAAGGGACCTCCAATCCGGATGAACAGCCATATGCAGAGAAGACAGCGTGTGCTCAAAGCACAGGAGGGTGGCCACTGTGCCTGGGTTATGTGCAGAGCTGAGGATAGAGAACAGAAACCTGGGAAAGGAGCAGAGCCCATTCACAGGAGGCCTGGAAGGTTCCAGGCAACCTCCAGCTCAGGACAAAGCAGCAGCAAGCACGGTTACTGAAGAGACAAAAGACATCTCAGGAGCCGCAGGGCATGTCCTCTGTAGGAAATGTCCGTTCTCGTCAAATTGTCTCTTAGTCTCTGAGCCTGGAGCCGTGGCTGTGAATTCACCTCGGATTCAAGATTGTAGGACCATTCCTTGATTTATTTATAGACAATTAGGACTTGTAGCTTGAGGATTCTACTCATTCCTCACCACGGTAAATGTAGAGACTTTTGCGTCTGTAAAAATCACTGCAAAACAGTAACTGTCCTTTTTCTGTGGTTAACTGTAGCCCAGGCAAAAGAGTGCCTTCTAAACAGTGCCTCCACTGCAGGACTTCTCTCCTTTCTCCTCCCGTGGCAGCCTAGGGAAGAGTATTCAGAACCTTTCAGTCCAAGCACATGATTCAGTAAAGGTGGCTGCCCCTTCCTGGCCCTGACTCAGCCCAGGGGAGAGCAGAAGCAGAAACTTCCCTTCCAGATGTTCAGTGAGGGGAGAAAGTCACTCCACCCTCCAGGGACCAAACAGAGCTTTGGATTTCAAAGGCGGATGTCCCAGAGGCCCCACCAGCTCACTCCACAAATGTTTGATGAATGACCATGGCAGGCATCAACTTTGCAGATTAATGACCAAAAGAGTTTAGTTTATGTCTCAGTGGAAGATGATAAATTTTCTCCTGGCTTTGAGCATCTGAGGGACTGAGAAGCCCAGCTAACCACAGCACCTCTGCTCTCATTCACAAAACTTTACCATGGGTCGTTTCCTTTCTACATTCCCCTTTCAGTGGCTTTTTATAAATGTAAGCAAAACAGGCAGCGCACCTCTTGGTTCTGCTTCTTTTGCAATATGATGGCTACCAAGTGATCAGAAATTGTCTTTGGGTTGGTATAGTTGGTGGAAAATCACTGAGGTTTGTTGTAAAAGTCATTCCCAACTCATAACTCAAGTAGACACTGAGTGGCTTGTTTTCCAGCTTTAGACTAGGCTGCTAAAGAGTACTTGTGTCAAAGTAAAAATGCAACTCAAGGCCAAACCCTATCCGTGTGTGTGTATGTGTGCATGTGCATACAAACGTATGTGTGTATTTTACACAGTGTAAAATTCCTACCCAGAAGTAGTAAGGTACAAGCTAAAACTTGAGCTGAGGAGTCAGGATTGTGAATATTTTTTTCTACCCTCCCTCATTTCTCCATCTTAAAAAGGCCTTATTCTTTCATATTCTGTTAAACATTATGGACAATGTTTACATGAAAAGAGATATTATTACCTGTCTACCCCCTCATCATATTTTGCACAAACCATCATACAAATTAACCAATCCATCATGTTTACTGCACAATGACAACCTGCCTAGCTCTATTCTAGGTAATTCTTGGGGCTGCAAGGACAGAACAGGCATGCTTCCTACCTCACAATCCATCTGAGAGCATAAGGGGAGCTTCACAGAGCACTGCAAGATGGTAGGCAAGCAGGAAGGCATGGAAATACCAAAGCACATACTGGAATATAGTCTGGAGAGGATTGTGTGAGATGGAGGGCATTTTCATAGGGCCTTGAAGTATACGTAGGAGTTAGACAAAATTGCAAAAGCTATGGAAGTGGATATTCTTTCCTAAGTGTGGTGACATGTGAGGTGAGGGGATGGAAGTAGAGTATGGGTTTCCATGTGGGAAGGATTAGATAATAAGGAAACAATACATCACAAGGGCTTGGAACATCAGAAAGAAGAGTTGAACAGAGAAGATGGGTTGTTAAGGGAGAGTAGGTGAGGATCACAACAATGAAAATAAGAGTTCAATTTCCCAACCACTTGGAATAGATTTAAAGAGAAATTGCAAGTAGGTGATGCATATTACAAGAGTGATACCTACGAACAACCATCAATTTCACTTTGGCTTCTTACTGAAAGAGTTAAAAACTTGATATTCTTCCTTTTTTTTCAGTTAGCAGGACAAAAAAATAAAGACAACAAATCTCAGATAAATGACATTTTAATATGACATTAAAACATTGCTAAGTGACATACAAATGATTTTAGAAACGTTGCTTCCACTCTTATGTGGAATCAATAAGAACAACACAAAACTGACTTAAATTACAGTCAATGGCCAATGGGAGGGATTATTTATAAAAGGCAGTTAAGGAGAATTTGACTTGCTTTCCTGCATTAAAAAAAGACAGGCTCATAAAAAGCACACTGGTTACAAGGAGGATGACTAAGCCTTTGAGAGCCAACCGAGCGTGCATCCATACCAGAATCCGCCCTCAAAATAATATATAACAAGTGATTCAGTTCAGTCGCTCAGTCACGTCCGACTCTGTGACCCCATGAATCACAGTACGCCAAGCCTCCTTGTCCATAACCAACTCCCAGAGTTCACTCAAACTCATGTCTATCGAGCCGGTGATGCCATCCAGCCATCTCACCCTCTGTCGATCCCTTCTCCTTGTGCCCTCAATTCCTCCCAGCATCAAAGACTTTTCCAATGAGTCAACTCTTTGCATGAGGTGGCCAAAATATTAGAGTTTCAGCTTTAGCATAAGTCCTGCCAAAGAAATCCAAGGGCTAATCTCCTTCAGAACGGACAGGTTGGATCTCTTTGCAGTCCAAGAGACTCTCAAGAGTCTTCTCCAACACCACAGATCAAAAGCATCAATTCTTCAGTGCTCAGCTCTCTTCACAGTCCAACTCTCACATGCATACATGACCACTGCATAAACCATAGCCTTGACTAGATGGACGTTTGTTGGCAAAGTAATGTCTTTGCTTTTCAATATGCTATCTAGATTGGTCATAACTTTCCTTCCAAGGAGCAAGCATCTTCTAATTTCATGGCTGCACCCACCATCTGCAGTGATTTTGGAGGCCCAAAAAATAAAGTCTGACACTGTTTCCACTGTTTCCCCATCTATTTCTCATGAAGTGATGGGACCAGATGCCATGATCTTTGTTTTCTGAATGTTGAGCTTTAAGCCAACCTTTTCACTCTCCACTTTCACTTTCATCAGGAGGCTTTTTAGCTCTTCACTTTCTGCCATAAGGGTGGTGTCATCTGCATATCTGAGGTTATTGATATTTCTCCTGGCAATCTTGATTCCAGCTTGTGCTTCTAGCCCAGCCTTTCTCATGATGTACTCTGCATAGAAGTGAAATAAGCAGAGTGACAATATTCACCCTTGACATACTCCTTTTCCTATTTGGAACGAGTCTGTCGTTCCGTGTCCAGTTCTAACTGTTGCTTCCTGACCTGCATACAGATTTCTCAAGAGGCAGGTTAGGTGGTCTGGTATTCCCATCTCTTTCAGAATTTTCCACAGTTTTTTGTGATCCACATAGTCAAAGGCTTTGGCATAGTCAAAAAAGCAGAAATAGATGTTTTTCTGGAACTCTCAAGTGTGGTGGCTGCTACGGCAGCCGTGGCCGATAGAGCTACCCCTCCCCAAGGCCAGGGGTGGCGGCCAGGAGGAGCTACCCCACGTCCAAGGAGTGGGGGCTACATGGGTGCAGGAGGGTCTAGAGGAGCTATTCCACGTCCAAGGTCAGGAGGGGCGGCTGTGAGGAGATACCCTCGTCCAAGGCAAGGAGAAGCGGCTGTGCTTTGCTGAGCAGCCATGAAGAGATATCCCATATCCAGGGTAAGAGAAACAAGTCACTAAACACATGTATAGTTGCTGCTGCTGTTCAGTCGCTAACTCATGTCTGACTCTCTGTGATGCAATAGACTATAGCATGCCAGGCTCCTCTTTCTTCCACTATCTCCCAGAGTTTGCTCAAATTCATATCCACTGAGTTCAGTTCAGTTCAGTCGCTCAGTTGTGTCCAACTCTTTGTGATCCCATGAATCACAGCACGCCAGGCCTGCCTGTCCATCAGCAACTCCTGGAGTTCACGTCCATTGAGTCAGTGATGCCATCAGCCATGTCATCCAGCCATGTCATCCCCTGCCATCCCCTTCTCCTTTTGCCTTCAAATTCTCCCAGCATGAGGGTCTTTTCCAGTGAGTTGGCTCTTCGCATCAGTGGACCAAGGTATTGGATACTCCTTCCATTAATATTCAGAGTGGATTTTCTTTAGGATTGACAGGTTTGATCTCCTTACGGTCCAAAGGACCCTTAAGAGTCTTCCCCAACAGCACAATTTGAAAGCATCAACTCTTTGGCTCTCAGCTTTCTTTAGGGTCCAACTCTCACATCCATACATGACTGCTGCAAAAACCTTAGCTTTGACTAGGTGGACCATTGCTGGCAAAGTGATGCCTCTGTTTTTTAATATGCTATTCAGGTTTGTCATAGCTTTTCTTCCAAGAGGCAAGTATCTTTTAATTTCATGGCTGCAGTCATTGTAGTGATTTTGGAGCCCAGAATCTGTCCCTGCTTTCACTTTTTCCCCATTTGCCATGAAGTGATTAACATAAAAATATGAAGAACTCATTTGTATTTAAAATCATATATTATTCTATATAATTTACCTTTCATCAACCCAATTCCTATAATTAAACCAAAAAGGAGGACTAGTTAATAGTGGCAGTTAACAATAATCAATCATAAGACTAACTAAACATTTATGTGGGAAAATTTTAACAATATTATAATGTTTCAAGAGATGGGAATACCAGACCACCTGACCTGCCTCTTGAGAAACCTGTATGGAGGTCAGGAAACAACAGTTAGAACTGGACATGGAACAAAAGACTGGTTCCAAATAGGAAAAGGAGTATGTCAAGGCTGTATATTGTCACCCTGCTTATTTAACTTCTATGCAGAGTGCATCATGAGAAACTCTGGACTGGAAGAAACACAAACTGGAATCAAGATTGCCGGGAGAAATATCAATAACCTCAGATATGCAGATGACACCACCCTTATGGCAGAAAGAGAAGAAGAACTAAAGAGCTTGATGATAAAAGTGAAAGAGGAGAGTGTAAAAGTTGGCTTAAAATTCAACATTTAAAAAACTAAGATCGTGGCATCTGGTCCCATCACTTTATGGCAAATAGATGGGGAAACAATGGAAACAGTGACAGACTTTATTCTGGGGGGGGGGGGGTTTGCCAAAATCACTCCAGATGGTGACTGCAGCCATGAAATACAAAGATGCTTGCTCCTTGGAAGAAAAGCTATGACCAACCTAGATAGCATATTCAAAAGCAGAGACATTACTTTGCCAACAAAGGTCCATTTAATCAAAGCTATGCTTTTTCAGTAGTCATGTATGGATGTGAGAAGTGGAATGTAAAGAAAGCTGAGTACCAAAGAATTGATGTTTTTGAACTATGGTGCTGGAGAAGACTCTTGAGAGTCCTTTGGACTGCGAGGAGATTCAACCAGTCCATGCTAAAGGAAATCAGTCCTGAATATTCATTGAAAGGACTGATGCTGAAGCTGAACCTCCAATACTTTGGCCACCTGATACGAAGAACCGACACATTAGAAAAGACCCTGATGCTGACAAAGACTGAAGCCAGGAAGAGAAGGGGACGACAGAGAATGTGATGGTTAGTTGGCATCACTGACTCGATGGACATGAGTTTGAGCAAGCTCTGGGAGTTGGTGATGGACAGGGAAGCCTAGTGTGCTACAATCCATGGGGTTGCAAAAAGTCAGACAGACTGAGAGACTGAAATGAACTGAACTTGCCTTTACAATTCAAAGCTAAACTCTGAAAGTCTAAACCAAATACTCTAAATCCCTAGTCTAATGTATTATCTCTACCACCTAATTTTTAAAGTATTTGCTGTTTTTCATAAACAAGGCAACAAGTACCTCTTTTCTTTCGCCACACAGCTAATGCTGTTTGACTCTTTTCAGAATATATATTCACATGAACATAAGCCCATTACTTTTAATAGGGAAACCTTAGAGGAATGTATGAATACACTTAGCTATGCCCAGTGGAAGCCTCACCTAATCAGAAAAGACTCAAGTTGTATCTGGAGCAGCACTGCCCAAAATGTAAGCAAAGAGACACTGTATTAATCAGCTGTACAGACAAATATATCTGAAGAACACTGAAACTAAAAAGTATTAAAGTGGGTTCCAAATTAGAGATTCCACATATTATTTAATAGGTTTATGTGCAATAAGCACCTTAATAGCTGAAAATCTTACATTTGTTTCCCAAGATTTTTAATCAAGAACTTTAAAAATCTTGAAACACTTCTCTGAAGCAATGTTCTGCAACCCACACTTTGGGATGTATGCATGCATGCAAAGTTGCTTCAGTCGTGTCTGACTCTTTGTGACACTATGGTCTACAGCCCACAAGATTCCTCTGTCCTTAGAATTTTCCAAGTAAGAATACTGGAGTAGGTTGCAATGCCCTCCTCCAGGGGATCTTCCTGACCCAGGGATTGAAGCAGCATCTCTTATGCCTCTTGCATTGGCAGATGGGTTCTTTACCATAGTGCTGCAGTATGGAATACTGTATACAGTATGGAATACCAAGCCCACAGTTTGGAATACATGGATATAAATAGAGTAAAATGTTACAGTGTGATTCCATTCAAGTTCAAGTAAAGGCTCAAGACAATAGAAAGCAACCAGACTCACATTCTAAGATGGGGAAGCAGAACACCTAGGCAGGACCTACAATGGAGGTATCTAAGAACTGGGTTTGCATCACTTAGCTGATTTCATCTCTCTACATTACCAAGAAAATATAATGGGTGGTGTAGGAGAGCAGTCTGGAAGTGCAAAGTGGGGGCTTCTTTAAAGAGAATTTTCAGGGTTGTTTGCAATGTTTCACCTCCATGGATAAGGCTTAGGGGGACTTCTGTCATCTCAAGCAAATGAGAGGAGATCCAGCGGATCACTTGGACACCTTGATCTGTGTCTCCTGCATTTTCAGGATAAGAATGAATTGATATATGACTTACATCTAAAAAATTTAACAAGTGAAAAAAAGACTGTGGCTGAGGTTGCTTTCTAGATGGCTCAGTAAAAGAGGTCTGTTTGGAGGATGTAGCCATTTCCCACTATTAGTAAGTCAAAGATCTATATATTCCATGGAGGAGATTAGGGCCAAGTGTAAGAAAAAGCTCACTGCATTAATTCTGGATCCTGCCCTGCTGGAGGTACAGACATCTCAAAAGAGAGCAGCTCCCAGATGTCCAGGATTTGAAAGAGGAATAACAAGTGAACAGCCTTAGGAGACTGTGTTTATTACCATCAAGTGAGAGGACTCCAGCTGTTCATGAAACAGCCTAAGGAGAAGGGCCAGGCTACACATTTGTCCCTGGAAGAGCAAAGCAGGGCCAGACTGGCAGCAAGTCTGCTCCTGCCTCCTCCTCCTCTCTTTTCCTCCTCTTCCCTTTCTTCACTGAACCTACCTGGGGAGTTGGAACGAGAAGAAGATGAGAGAATAAAGGAAGAAGACATCCATCAGTCCACAAAAGAGACATTATCTGTGGATGAATTTCATATTCTTACCCTAGACTGGGGATATTTATAACTGGATCCAGAGTATTTCAAGACTCAGTAAACAGAGGACTTGTTTACCAAGAGTGAGCAGCAAGTTTGGGGCACCAATTGGGATTTTATTCAGAGGCAGAGGAAGATCTAGTCCTACAGAATGAATACACAGGGGCAGTTCCAAGAAAAATAATAAAGCTGTGTTGCACCATAGCATATACCACTTAACTAAGCTAACATTTTTGTTAAAAGTACCGAACGTGTACATTTAGTTCAGTTCAGTCCAGTTCAGTTACTCAGTCGTGTCCAACTCTTTGTGACCCCATGAATTGCAGCACGCCAGGCTTCCCTGTCCATCACCAACTCCTGGAGTTTACACAAACTCATGTCCATTGAGTCAGTGATACCATCCAGCTATCTCATCCTCTGTCATCCCCTTTTCCTCCTGCCCCCAATCCCTTCCAGCATCAGGGTCTTTTCCAATGAGTCAACTCTTCGCATGAGGTGGCCAAAGTACTGGAGTTTCAGCTCTACCATCATTCCTTCCAAAGAACATCCAGGGCTGATCTTTTTTACGATGGACTGGTTGGATCTCCTTGCAGTCCAAGGGACTTTCAAGAGTCTTCTCCAACACCACAGTTCAAAAGCACCAATTACCATATGTAAAATAGGTAACCAGTGCAGGTTTGATGCCTGAGGCAGGGCACCCAAAGTTGGTGCTCTGTGATGACCTGGAGGGATAGGGTGGGGAGGAAGGAGGGAGGGGAGTTCAGGATAGAGGGAACACATGTATACCTATGGCCAATTCATGTTGATGTACGAAAAAAACCATCACAATATTCTATTTATCCTCCAATAAAATGTTTTCTTAAAAGTACCAATGGCCCTGAGGCCCATCCTGTCATTCTGTCTCAGAGGCCCATGGAAGGAGTACACTCGCTTGCATTTGCATGATATTTCCATGTCCAGCTTCTCAACTGACACTCACAACTCTACAAGGTAGCTGGGTAAGGACGACTGTTCCTGTTTTACAGGGGAAAAAACTGAGGATCACATCTGTGACTTGACTTATCTAAAGTCTAAAACTCAAGCACTAGCAGGTGCAAGTTTTAGAACTCTTGTCATCCAGACTTCTTGGTCAGTGCTTTTTCCAATACACACACTATTTTCTTTTAAGGACAGGAGGAGTGGTTACTGGCAAACACTAGAATCCATTTCTCCAATGTGACTGGAAATGACATTTCAGTAAATAAAACTGAAATACTTACACCTGTTAGGCTTTCTAGATAGGAACATCAGCTTTAAAATTAAGTCAAGAGCAGTATAAAACAGTATGACTCTAGGCAGAGTTGCTTAAAGTCTTTTTCCAAATCCAGGATGGTTATTCGAGATAGCTTGACGGATTTTGTTTTTCTTCCTTTAAATATTAATAATTGGGGAGGGATTCTTTTTGATTCAGTTTAGTTGCTTAGTCATGTCCGACTCTTGATTACTTAAAATATTGTGTCTTTTGGCACAAAGCGTAAGGCCAATTATCACTTTTTCTCTTTTTTCAACTGGTACAAAACCTAAGAGAAGCCTCGAGGTGCAAATGATCTGTAGTCTATTTAACATCATGTTATTTATTTTTATGAGACCTCATTGTTGTTCCCTAAACTACAGGTACATTCTTGGCTCCACGTCCCACTCTTCTGCAAACCTCCAAATACTGTTCCTATCTATATTTCCAAATAATCTTCAATACTTTGTCAAACATTCAACATTGCATAGATGGCATGTTGGACCAAGGCAAAGATCTGTAGAACTGAGTAATTTAACCCAGAGCTGTGACCCCAATTCTCTCTTAGGGGCTGTGCCACCTGTTTTATCAGGATTACAAAGGGAAAAATCTCAGGTTGCTACATTTCACAAAGACTGAGTCCTTTGAGTTAATGCTGTACTAGTGTTGAAACATCCAGGTTTCTATATTTTTGTAGTTTTACTTAGCTGTTGTGTCATAATTATAAAATGGGCCATCATTTTGCAAAGACTTAATTAACATCCTCTTTTCTTCTTTTCAATGTCTCCTAATCTTTGTCACTCTACCTTTGCCTATGTCTCAGTAGGAGCTAAGTTCTTAAGACTTCTGGTTCCTCCAACATGGAAAAATTCCCTGGGAATTTTTGTGTAAACAAATTTTGTTAAGTTGCTGCAATTTACGGTCAAAATTTCCCCAGCCTCACCAAAAGAACAAGTTAAAGAAATAACAACTGTCCCTGGAAGACAAATCATAATCCCTTTTAGTTTTAAATTACAGTTTTTACACCACTCTAATTTATGTCAAGCAAAAGAATAAAGTGCTAAACAAATATAAGATTATATTTGTATTGAAGTCGCCCCTTTCTCTGTTAAAAATTCCACTTAAACTTTGAGGTTGAGTATAGATATCAGTGCAGCAAAATGGTTCCCTATCCCACAAGCACAGCTAATTAACCCCTTCTTTGCACCTCCCATGTTTCTCCTTATACAACTTTAACAGCCTATTTCCATGACATCGAAGTTATTTTCACACATATCTTCACTAAATGTTCCTTAAAAAGGGAAAGACTCTCTATCTCCATGTCATGGTCCAGTTCTTAGGAACTCAAAAAGTGCGATTGAGTGAGCTATCCAGAACCCTGTAAAGAAAGAGGTCATGTAACCATTATTCCCTCTTAAAAACAAGCTAACTGAGCCTCAAAAAGCTGAAAGGATCTTGCCAAAGTCACGGATCTTTTTAAGAGAAAAACTTGAATCCAGATACCTGCAGCTCCAGGGTCCATGTACTATATTACATCTCTGTCTTTGGGAACTCTTTTCACAGAATGATCCTCGAAAGTTCAAAGCAGCTTAGCTATGCTCATTTTGTTAATTTAGTTCAAGGAACTAAAAAAGAAAAAAAAAAACTTTGTTTTTAAGGAACAAAATTCTACGTTTTTTTCGTGGAAAAAGTTGTTTATGTCAACAAACTAATAAGAAAAAGAAAAAGGGAAAGGAAAGAAAAAAAAAAAACAAAGGAAAGAGGAAAGAAACAAAGGGTAGGAAGGAAGACAGGGGACTAATGGACAAAAAGCCTGGGCGAAAGCATTCCAAATTAGTTTATGTCATCAAACTGAATTTCAACCTGCCTTTCCAATTTTATTTACCATCATTACCCCCTACTCATTCTGTGTTCCAGTTAATTGCTCTAGTTGTGACAATACTAAGGATAAGCAACTAAAAACAAACTGATTCTTATATTGATCTTATATCCTGCAACCTTGCTAAATTCACTTATTACTTCTGGTAGCTTTTTACAGATTCTATTACATGATCATCTGTGAATGAAGAGAGCTTTGTTTCTTCCTTTCCAGTCTAGTCTTTTTTTTTTCTTTCTTTCTTATTTTCTTGCCTTGCTGCACCAGCTAAAACTTCCAATACAATGCTGTGTAGATATAGCAAACATGTATTCGTACTTTAAAAAAAAAACAACAATAAAATGATTGAGTATTTTTCGGACACTGAGCAAATTCCACACCAGTTAAAGGTAAGAATCAGTCTCCATCCTAAGGATGTTATGACCTGGTGGAGAAGCTCTCTTTACTGAAAAACAAATAAAGCTGGAAAGATAAGGCCAGAACAGGTCCTTGAATAATGAAAGTAACCACCGCAGGAACAGGAGCCTCATTACTTACAGAAGGATTACTATGGCCCGGGCACTGCTGAAAGACCCAGGTATGTATTCATTCATTTGACTCTTCCATCTTATCCCCATTTTATAGGCAGGGAATAAGAGTCACGGGAGAATAGGTAATTCATGTCTCCACAGCCAGTGTTCTCAAGAGTTGGACTAAGTTGCCTTCAGTTACCACATATCCATTAATAGGTATTGAGTGTCCACTCTTTGCTAATTACTGTGTCACTTTCAATTACTTTAACTATCATAATTATCTTGTCTTATGAAGGAACTAAGCTTCAGAGAGTTTAAGTGACCTGTCCAAGGTCACCCAACTAGCACAAGACTCAAACCAAAGTGTCCTGACCCCAGATTCAGTACTTTTTCCTACCACTCCTTGATTCCTCTTCACATAGTTAATATTCATACAGCACTTTGCAGCTTACAAAAATTGTGATCACACTTATGCCTTCACTGCCACTTAAAGGAGTTGAGATTTTATTCACTAGGCAGAGGAGAACCTTTCTGTTTTTGAGGGGAGGGAAAATGTGAAAGGTAGAAGAGGGATTTGGGGAAGATGAGCACAGCACTCTGCTAGATGGGTTTGTCGGTACACATATGCAAGCACAGGGTTAGGAGGCTCCCACCTCTCAGGACCCTCTACATTCACCTCTGAACCTGTGAGTCCCTCCCTCCAAACTCATTTGCCAGTTGGAAGAAGCCCTGCTTTAAATAATGTGCCTGGAGGGAACTCCCAGAAGAGCAGAGATAATAAAAGTATTTCTTATGTCACTTCTCCCTGCATTTAACTTTGGAAGAGTATTTTTGTTAACTGGGAAGAGCACACCAAGGAACCATTATCACTGATACAAGAAGAAAACGGATGGTAGATTTCCTCAGCCACGTCCTGTCAGTGTCAACAATTTAACTAAACATATAATAGTCATAACCTCATCAGTGTTAAATTTTCTAGGTTTCTGGCACATATCTCTTCATCTCCCTCATTAAGTTTATAGAGTGTTCTCTGGTACATTTGCTCAGTATGAAGATTTCAGTTTCAACTGGCACATATTGGAGTCAAACGGGAATGATTTTTTTCTGCCTTAAGTAGTTAGCAGAATACGAGAACATATGAAATGGATCAATGCCACAGCCAGGTATTTGGCCAGTAATTGCAGATGGGTTTGACCCCATCCATCATAATCCCACCCTGCTCACTAGGGATGGTTCCAACACAGAGAGACTAACCAAAGCTCAAAACATGAAGAGTTACTCTGATTTTAATATCTCCCTTGATTCACACCGTGCATGACTATTCTCTACTTAGGGACTCCCCTCATTCACACCTGGAGTCCCAGGGTCCTCATTATTATGCCCACTTTAGGATGGTCGCTCCAAACAAACTCCGTAAACTCAAATCTACCTGATCCTCTAGCACTTAACCTAAAATGGACGATCTAGGATTCTGCGTTCAGCTATGTCAGATGAAAATGACTGTTAAAAAATTTTTTTTCAGGCAACTACTTAAGTGACAGGAGTATGTGATCCATGAACTTCCAGATGTCCAAGCTGGTTTTAGAAAAGGCAGAGGAACCAGAGATCAAATTGCCAACATCTACTGGATCATGGAAAAAGCAAGAGAGTTCCAGAAAAACATCTATTTCTGTTTTATTGACTAGGCCAAAGCCTTTGACTGTATGGATCACAATAAACTGTGGAAAATTCTGAAACAGATGGGAATAGCAGACCACCTGACCTGCCTCTTGAGAAACCTATATGCAGGTCAGGAAGTAACAGCTAGAATTGGACATGGAACAGCAGACTGGTTCCTATGGAGAAGGGCATGGCAACCCACTCCAGTATTCTTGCCTGGAGAATTTGATGGACAGAAGAGGCTGATGGGCTACAGTCCATGGGGCCATAAAGAGTCTGACCAAACTGAGTGACTAACACACACAGCAAAGTAATGCTCAAAAGTCTCCAAGTGAGGTTTCAATGGTACATGAACTGAGAACTTCCAGATGTTCAAGCTGGCTTTAGAAAAGGCAGAGAAACCAGGGATCAAATTGCAAACATCTGATGGATCATAGAAAAATCAAGAGAGTTCCAGAAAAAACATCTACTTCTGCTTCACTGACTATGTTAAAGCCTTTGCACCAAACCTGTATATTGTCACCCTGCTTATTTAATATCTATGCAGAGTGCATCAGGCAAAATTTTGAGCTGGATGAAGTACCAGCTGGAATCAAGAGTGCCAGCAGAAATATCAATAACCTCAAATATGCAGATGATACCACTCTTATGGCAGAAAGCAAAGAGGAAAGAGCCTCTTGATGACGGTGAAAGAGGAGGTTGAAAAATCTGGCTTAAACCTCAACATTCTAAAAACAAAGATCATGACATCTGGTCCCATCACTGCATGGCATATAGATGGGGTAACAATGGAAATAGTGACAGACTTTATTTTCCTGGGCTCTAAAATTATTGTAGATGGTGACTACAGTCATGAAATTAAAAGACTTTGCTCCTTGGAAGAAAAATGATGAAAAAAACCAGGCAGCACGTTAAAAAGCAGAGACATTACTTTGCCAACAAAGGTCTGTCTAGTCAAGGCTAAGGTTTTTGTATGGATATGAAAGTTGGACTGTGAAGAAAGCTGAGTGCCGAAGAATTGATGCTTTTGAACTGTGGTGTTGGAGAAGACTCTTGAGAGTCCCTGGACTGCAAAGAGATCCAACCAGTCCATTCTAAAGGAGATCAGTCCTGGGTGTTCTTTGGAAGGAATGATGCTAAAGCTGAAACTCCAATACTTTGGCCACTTCATGCGAAGAGTTGACTCACTGGAAAAGATTCTGATGCTGGGAGGGATTGGGAGCAGGAGGAGAAGGGGAGGACAGAAGATGAGATGGCTGGATGGCATCACTGACTGGACGGACATGAGTTTGGGTGAACTCCAGGAGTTGGTAATGGACAGGGAGGCCTGGCGTGCTGCAATTCATGGGGTTCAAAGAGTCGGACACGATTGAGCGACTGAACTGAAATGAACTGAAGTGACAGTAAGCTTGATATGACTTCTTTCCCAGGGGCTCCTGTATTTTAAAAGGAAGTACACAGAATCAGGTATATTTTAAACTATCGTATAAGTTCAGCCGTGGAGAAAAGGTTCTGAACAGCTTCAGAGTAGGACTATTCCAGCATCCATCAAATGTCCTTTGAGAAACAGCTAACCCTATCAATATACTCAGACCTCCGTTTCCTCTTGTCATTTAGGAATATAATTATTGCATCATTGTGGTGAATGATCAAGTTGGTTAACAACTATCATAAACCTCTCAGAAAGCAATACAGTACTATACACAGTGAGAGGTTTCTAAAGACTTTGGCACCTTGTCCTTTGTATAAGTAACACACTTAACCTCACTCTATGAAGTCAAAAGAGACTGGAAACCGCCTGTGTAATGAATCTATGTTTTAGTGAGACAGGAGTATAACTTGTACCTACACTTCTTCCTGGGTTCAAATCCACATTATCCTACGTCTCGTTTCTCGACTACCCACAAAAATAGAGTCCCTGTTTCTTGGGTTCCCCCTTTAACACTGGCAGCAGACGCCTTCTGGAACCTGCTCACAAAGTTGCCATACCAATAATGATGAACCAAGGCAGTTTGTGGACCAACTCAAGGGCAACAAGACACTCTTGGTCCTAAGATAAATAACTGAACCAAGGATGTGATCCATGAAGAAAGATCAAACTTACTACTGTCTTACTTTGAATTAGAGCTCTATTCCCAACCATAACAAACCTTTGTATTTTTATCCAAAATGGATCCTCACAGACTTACAGTTGCTGCTGTCTTTTAACCAAGACATCAGTAGTTGCTGTTGTTTAGTTACTCAGTTGTGTCCAACTCTTTGTGACCCCATGGACTGAAGCACGCCAGGCTTCCTTGTCCTTCACCATTTCCCAAAGTTTGCTCAAACTCATGTCCGTTGAGTCGGTGATGCCATCCAACCATTTGATTCTCTGTTGGACATCAGTGCACAGTCTAAATCTTCCTTCACTACTTTTCATTCCCAGGTTCCTTAGTGCCTTAGAAGTCTATCTGTTTATCTATGAAAGTAGTAAGTTCTAGGTTTGGGGGGACCTGAAATTATGGGGAAATGATCTCAAAATTCCTGATTAAAGTGTCACAGAGGATCTGAAGAATATCCTGGGACATTCTGTTTGTTTACAAGACAATGAATTGAGGTCTGGGCTTAAAGTCACATGCTGGAGTTGCAAGGAAGATATGAAATGCAGACTTAGGTCTAATATGTATCCGCTCTACCATATGGCATCCTTCCCCTCTGCTGCCCATGCCATCAGCACTAATGGAATCACTGTCCTGTCACTGTTCCCTAGGAGTTAATGAAGGTCTTACATCCCCACTAACTTTTGAAACATCTACTTTCCCTTCCACGGGTCTTCTCATATTTCCTCCTCAGCTTCCTGGTCAGTGCTGGGAACTAATGGACCTGTCCTCTCCACTTCTGCAATGACCAATGGAATGGGTGAACACCTGTCTGCACAAGTCCTTATCACTAGCACTGCTGTGGTCTGTTAGCTGAGATGACAATGTTTCCTCTCGTAAAATACAACCACCATGACTCTAGGGGGATGAGAGTGTGGAGCACAACTTCTACAGCCAGCCAGCTCCACAGGTCATTTGCTGCGTGTTCTGTGGCCCAAAGCTTCCCTGGTGGTTCAGATCATCAAGAATCTGCCTGCAATGCAGGAGACCCAGGTTCAATCCCTGGGTTTAGAAGATCTCCTGGAGAAGGAAATGGCAACCCACTCCAGTATTCTTGCCTGGAGAGCTCCATGGACAGAGAAGCCTAGCAGGTCACAGTGCATGGGATCACGAAGAGCTGGACATGGCTAAGCAAGTAACACTCCGTGGCCCATGGTCACACGAGCCAGTGTGCAGGAACTGGAAGAGGCAAAACGAGGCCGCAGCCTGGGGATGGGAGGAATGCTGCCCCTAGCCAGCCATCTCTGCCGCGGGAGGCTGATGACAGCTGCGGAGCACACGACTCTGGCTGGATGCCAAACATCTGGACTCAAAATCAAGCAACCATGTAATTCCAATCAAAGACAATCTAATCAACAAATATTTCCAGTGCCTACTATGTGCATCTAGACCGCTGTGGTTAAAATGAAAGACATTTAAGTCCCACTCAAACCCCAAATTCCACTGTTTCCTGTTCCAGATGCCTGATACTGTATTAATCAAACATTCATGTTTGAATCAAGCACCTGTTGGGATATGTTGACGTGCAGGCAAAACCAAGAGTTTGGAATTATTTCTCATCCCCTTTGCTGGTACCCTTGTCAAGCTCCTTAGATGGACGCTGAGAAGAATTACCCCCAACCCCCTACCATTTCTAGCGCTCCTATGCCTTGCTGCCTACTGCTCCATCAGGATGCAGCAGGGCTGGGGGGCCATGCTTCCTCCTGCTTTTCCAGGGAGATACTCAGGTGAGAACACCACCAGAGGCAATATCTTTCTGAAACCAGTGTTTAGTTGCCTCTAGGCTCATACACACTCAATGCCATGAGGGAACCCTGTGCATAATTTGGCATCTGCAGTGCTCTAAGAACAAAGGATATAATATCCCTTTGTTTCTGGACATCCTAAAGTGACAATGACATCTTGGTTGACAATTATGATTCCATATTCTTTTGTAAATCAAGTTATTTCTGAAAGAACTTAAAAGAGGTGAATGAATAACCAGTTGCTTTCTATCTGGCATTTCTCCCATGAGGATGCCAGAACTTTTACTGATGATCCCACCAGGCACTGTGGTCATGAAATGAACCAAGTCTAGGGATTTGCTTCCAGCTTGCTTTAGGCCTTTCACTGTTCTCACTCTTCAATGAGAAGGAACAGCTACTGAGGTAAAGGTGGGAGCCCCTCTCCATATGTGATAGTGGTCTCTGATTTGTCAAAGCCCCCTAGCTATTGTCAGGTAGGCTCTGCACACACTTCAAATAATGGCATGATTGTGCTCGTCTTTCTTATTTCCACAACGGCCTCTAAGTTCCTCAAAGTCAACTGAGGTCTCACACCTCAGGACACCGAGCACAAGATTGTGCGCGATAATCATGATATGTTTACAGACAGGGAAATAGCGGACCATGAAGGCCAGACTTACTTGTAACCGTCCTACAGGAGATGGAGGTGGGAAACTCTGGAAACGCGGGTCTCCACACCCTAGGTGTTGTGGCTACCTCCTCAGAAGTGTGACATAGAGGACCCTCTGGTCATTTACAGTTTACACCTCTGCTGCCCACCCTCCACAGAGGGTGGTTTCTGCAGCCAGTCTGCACAGGGGGCCACTGGGCTTCCTCAGTGTCCATGCTCAGCTAGTCAAGGGAAAGAGCTAAGGGTGCTTTCCTCACAGGCCTGAACAACATACAAGAAAGTTTAAAAGTTCCATATCTGTGGGCAGTGCTGTTCTGGACAGTGCTTTGGATGATTCCAAATAAGCCATCCTGCTGAGTAGATGCACCTACCGCCAGGGTGTTAGGGCCTATGCCAGATTTTCATCCTGCCGCCTTGCTCCCTCAGTTTATAGAAAGCCTGTAGTTTTTTCTCATCCTTAAACTCAGGACCTAGATCAGGTTTTGAAAGGTCTATCCCCTATACTCTGAGTCCCACTCTGATGTCCCTAACTCTACGAAATCCCTTTGGTTCTATTTAAGAAGAAAGTTCGCAAGACCACTTCCTTAAAAACAAAAGTTTCAACTCAAAGTCTCAGCTCCTTTTATCCTCTCAAGCCCACCCCCAGCACAGACGAGAAAGAGGCTGTAAGAGGTGGAGAGGGCATCCACACCTCCCTGTCTCCTTCTACATCCTGCCAATACTCTGTACTCCCAACCTTGTTCTATCTTTCTCACTGGACTCTGCTTCACTAACTCTCCACTAACTTAACTTCTTTGTTACCAGCTTGATGCATGTGCCCAGAACAGAGGGACAGAAATTCCAAAGTCACCACTTATCACTTCCCAATGCCAACCCCCTTATGGAATTTTGTGACCCAAAGATGATCCTAGCCTACATAGGATTTCTTTTTTTTTTTTTTTTACACTGTAAAAGAACTATTTCTGCAAAGAATTTTGAAGTTGTCATTTTCATTTTAAAAATAAGATGATAAAACACACACACACAAGCCATTATTTGTAAAACGACTGCAGATGATGAAGAGGAATGCATATCAATACACACACATGCATACAGATGAGTGAGTGAGCACAAGGGTATGTATGTATCACTTGGGGGCCAGAAGGAGCCTCTCAGATGAAGAGAGTGACTGAATACTGTGGAAAATGACAGGAATCATGAGTGTTTTCAAATTTCTTCTAGTTTTTCCTTCCACCAGTCCCTTCAAATTAAAAAAAAAAAAAGCTTTTGTGGGAATTCCACTTAAATTTGATATCCAAATGAGCTTCAAAGCAGTCACATGCATGGCAGAAATGCAGGGGTTACAAAGCAGGGTCTCACTGTGGTATGAGAATGATTGTTAGCTAGAAAGGGAGATTTTCTAGTTCTCCTCTGGTATTGCTTAGCTAAATAAACTCTGACACCTCTGTGCCTCGATGCTTGATATCTTAGATTCTTTCCGGGGCTTACTAGTGTTCTGTGGTTATATTATTTAAAAATGATGTGGGTATTTGGAATAATGATTACCATGTCTTTGATGACCACCACTGCCACCACCATTGGCATCCTGACTTCTCTTTCTAGAACAATCTGCAATTGCCTAGTTATACGTGTACCTTAAGTGAACACATAATAGATTTCCTCATTTTGCAAGGAAGACTACAGACAGAATTTTCAGTGACTCTACCACTATATCTGGGTATTTCCAAGTTCAGGCTTCATGAGAACCAAAGAGCCCAGTGCAACACTATCTCAAATGCTAATAATGGAAGACCCTTCTAATTGGGTTTCCAAAGCAGCTGTCAAAGGGAATAATGGAAATTCCAAGAAAAGTTGATCTTCAGAGAGCTTGGACTCTGCTTAGGATCATGAGTTGGGGCCAGGTTCAGACTTTTCAAATGCTACTCCAAATACTTAACCCAGGAATTTGGGGCTACTCAAATGCTAACTCAGCGTCCCTTCCTGTCACAATCAGCATCCATGCAATTCTTTACACTGTACACAGCTTATGAAGTTGGATTCTGTCATTCCTCCACTACACAAAAAAATTAGACTCAGCTCCTCCACCCAAAGATATCTTGGATAAGTTCATCTTCTTCTATTTTTTTTTTAAATATAGGATGCTTCAAGAATTTGCACATCATCCTTGGGCAAAAGCCATGATAATCTTTTCTGTGTCATTCCAATTTTACTGTATGTATTGTTGAAGCAAGCACGGGAAGGTCTTTCTGACAGATGGAATGGTAAGTGGTAAAAATCACAGGTTTTGGAATCACACAGGCCAACATAACTTTAAAAATCTCAGTTAAGAGAAGGTAGCATCTGAGAATTACTCGCGTGTATTTTGTGTAGGGATTATTCATCCATTACCTCATCAGTTACAGTTGTTGGCACAAAGCGTGCACTCAATAAATATTTATTGAACTAAATTATCTATCCTCATATTGAACAAATTTACTTTCTCTTAAAGTGGGCTCCACAATCTCTTGGCAACCTGATTCTATGTTCCCTGCAGTTTCTTTAAGGATGAATTCTGGGTTTGGGATATTGATGTCTTTGTCCCACCTCATCCATAAAGTCTTCCTTGACAACTCTAGTCTATCTACTCACCTTTTTCTGACTCCCTGTTGTACTTATTCCAGGTTCCAGTCACTTTGGCACACATGTGATATCTTATCTTGCCATGGAAAATGCGTTTCATAAACACATCATCCTTTCCAGGAGCCTATAAGTTCCTCAAGGGCAAAGGCCATATTTGGTATTTATTTTGTACGTCCCATGGCACACAATGCAATATAGAGCCCATAGCAGACTCTGGAAAAGGACCATTAAATTGAGTTGAATTTTAAGGACAGTTCTCCACTGCTAGTGAAGACTTTCTTTCAGAGAAGTATTGAAAGGCTGGATTGGCTATATTCATAGTTCATTTCACCAAGCTAAGCCCATAAGTCTCTACAGTTGATGTGCTAGTTAGGAAACGAAGAATCAAAAAGCAGCTGCTTACTTTCAACAAAGAAGAGATCGTATTTCAGCTGTGGACTGCACGATTTCGTGTGTCAGTCACTCTTGACTCTTGGCCAAACCCTTTGGTGTTATCAGGAATAAAAAGCAACCCAGAGATATGCAAATATCAATTTCCAATTACTTTCTTGAAACACATTTCTACCACTTGGGAAAACTCCCAAGGGATCTGTAGCGCCTTATCAGCTTAGATTGGGTTTATCTTTCAGTCAAACAGGTAACACTTGGCAATGCCCTGTTTAGCCTTGATATTACAGTGTCCTCCTCTGACACTCAGATTCTCTTGCGAAGTCTTCAATATTGGCTTACTCTGTCATTGGAGACCTGGCCCCAGTATGGAAGGCCTGATATTATACTCTGAACCATATGTGTCGGGGCAGAATGGGGATAATGCCAATCACTATGGTGAGCCATTGTCACTAAGGTTTTCCAAGATTTAATTTGCGTTGAGATGTTGAATGCAGGAACAAAGCCTCATGCAGGGCTTGTGTGTCTACAGCTCGAGCCAAGCAGGGAAGAAACAAGAGAGTCTCTCAAAGTCTTCATTTTGATACTCAAAACACAGAACAACATTTCTACCCTCTCCGTCACAGAAGACAGGCCACAGACTAATTGAAAAAATCTTTGGTACTAGGGATGTTAAAACTGAGGATCTGCACAAAACCAGAAATCACATGTCCCCTTTATTACAAAGTAATGGAACAGAATTTGGAAAAACCAGGAAACATTTCTGGGTCCATAAATCAGCCCAGTTGGAGGGAAACGCAAATGGCCAGCACCTGGAATGAGCCTTGGTCTGGAGCGGGAGAGCAGCCTAAAGCCCTGAACTGCGGGGCCAAGGCTCCAGACTGTGCACTGTGATTAATGACTTGAGTGAAAGGTCTCAGTTGAAGCTGAACAATTAGCTTGTTCTCTCCACATCTCAGATCTCTCCACAGCATAACTATGTCTTCCCTGATTGTTCCTATTTACCAAAACGCAAGCCAGTCTGGGAAGCTTCGAACATGTCATCATCAGACTGTTTCTGACAATCGGGAGAGCCCTGGTATTTGTCAGGACTGCTTTCGTCAAATCATCTGTTTCGACTCTGCATGCAAGCCTCAACCTTTCAGTTCCTTTTCAAGTTAAGAACCATCCAAATGAGGCAATGGCATTGGCCTCGATCCGTTAAAAAAAAAAAAGTCCAGAGCTCAGAGGTTTGCAAATGGACAGCATATGGCCTGGCTCCTTTCTGGTCACTCCTCAAAAAGTTCTTAGGGAATTGAATGTCCATGAGATTAATGGTTCCCTCCTGTCTTGCCTTTATCCTCTGGAATAGGTTTCTCTAATCTCTTTCAGATCCTCTAAAGCATTTACATTAAACCAATCACTCCTCCTGAATCTACAACAGAGATTCTGATAAGACCTGTTAGAACTAAGGAAGTCTCCAAACCTCTCCCTGTTTCTCTAGGAAGTAAATCTGTAGATGGGAAAGAAAAGCAGGTAACCCCAGAATCTGATTCTGAATGTGTTAATACAAGTACCTAAGGGGGGTACCCCCATAGAATCCAGTTTCCTCATTTGATCTTCCAAAACCACTTCATTTGTGAGAAAAGGGTCTACCAAAAGTGAATGTGCCCCCCATTAGGTAGGATTGCAATGGTACTCAGCGTGTTGCCTAACAACAATCCACCCCATGGACTTGCCAGGGGGCTGAACCCACTTCCCCTTTCAGTTCAGTTCAGTTGTTCAGTTGTGTCCGACTCTTTGTGACCCCATGAATTGCAGCACGCCAAGCCTCCTTGTCCATAACCAACTCCCAGAGTTCACTCAAACTCATGTTCATCGAGTCAGTGATGCCATCCAGCTATCTCATCCTCTGTCGTCCCCTTCTCCTCCTGCCCCCAATCCCTCCCAGCACCCAAGTCTTTTCCAGTGAGTCAATTCTTTGCATGAGGTGGCCAAAGTACTGGAGTTTCAGCTTTAGCATCATTCCTTCCAAAGAAATCCCTTTGGAAGGGTTGATCTCCTTCAGAATGGACTGGTTGGATCT
>SJYC01122910.1:0-10357 GCA_006408675.1 Madoqua kirkii
GGCTGGAGATGTTTATAATTATTTTATTTAGGATTTTTGCATCCATATTCATAACCCAGATGAATAATAATTATTGTTTCTCTGTAATTCGTATCAATTCTTCTATAAAGATTTTATGCTATTTATAAAAATAATTTAGAAGTACTTATTTCTCTATTCGCTGAAACAGTTTAAATAGACTTAGAATCATCACTGTGGTGTGTAGGAACCAGCTTGCACTGACTCACAAGATCAGACTGTGTATATTCCTTTGAAGTTCACATTAAGTAATATCACATATGCAGCTTAAAATTAGTCATGGTGGAAATATTCATGCCACAGAAACTGGCACTCTCCACACATGGGGGCATACCTCAATGGCCTAGTGGTTTCCCCCACTTTCTTCAATTTAACCCTGAATTTTGCAATAAGGAGCTCATGATCTGAGCCACAGTCAACTCCAGATCTTCTGCTGACTGTATGCTTCCATCGTGTCCCACTCTGTGCGACCCCATAGACGGCAGCCCACCAGGCTCCACCATCCCTGGAATTCTCCAGGCAAGAACACTAGAGTGGGTTGCCATTTCCTTCTCCAGTGCAGGAAAGTGAAAAGGGAAAGTGAAGTCGCTCAGTTCTGTCCGACTCTCCGCGACCCCATGGACTGTAGCCCACCAGGCTCCTCCGTCCATGGGATTTTCTAGGCAAGAGTACTGGAGTGGGGTGCCATTGCCTTTTCCGCTGACTGTATAGAGCTTCTCAATTTTCAGCTGCAAGGAATATAATCAATCTGATTTCAGTATTGACCATCTAGTGATGTCCATGTGTAGAGTCGTCTCTTGTGTTTTGGAAGAGGGTGTTTGCTATGACCAGTGCATTCTCTAAGCAAAACTCTGGTGGACTTTTCCCTGCTTCATTTTGTACTCCAAGGGCAAATTTACCTGTTACTCCAGGTATTTCTTGTCTTCCAACTTTTGCATTCCAATCCTCTATGATGAAAAAGGACATCTTTTTCCTTTTTTTTGGTGTTAGTTCTAGGTCTTTAGGTCTTCATAGAACTGATGAACTTTGGCTTCTTCAGCATTAGTGGTTGTGGCATAGAATTGGATTACTGTGACGGGGAATGGTTTGCCTTGGAAATGAACCTAGATCACTCTGTTGTTTTCGAAAATGCACTGAAGTAGTGTGTTTTGGACTCTTTTGCTGACTATGAGAGCTACTCCATTTCTTCTAAGTGATTCTTGCCCACAGTAGTAGATATAATGGTCATCTGAATTAAATTTGCCCAGTCCCATTCATTTTAGCTCACAGATTCCTAAAATGTCAATGCTCACTCTTGCCATCTCCTGCCTGACCACATCCAATTTACCTTGACTTAGGGATGTAACACTCCAGGTTCCTATGCAATATTGTTCTTTAAAGCACTGAACTTAAATTTCACCACCAGAAATATCCACAACTGAATGCCATTTCTGCTTTGGCCCAGTCTCTTCATTCTTTCTGAAACTATTTCTTTGCTCTTCCCCAGCAGCATATTGGACAGGTACTGACCAAGGCGGCTCATCTTTTGGTGTCATATCTTTTTGTCTCTTCATACTGTTCATGGGGTTCTCACAGCAAGAAAAGTGGCATGGTTTTACATTCCCTTCTCCAGATGACCACATATTGTTAGCAAGTTTGGAAAACTCAGCAGTGGCCACAGGACTGGAAAAGGTCAATTTTTATTCTAATCCCAAAGAAAAGCAATGTCAAAAAATGTTCAAACTACTGTACAATTGTACTCATTTCACATGCTAGCAAGATAATTCTCAAGATAGATTTCAAGCTGGATTTAGAAAAGGCAGATGAACTAGAGATCACAGAGAAAGCAAGAGAATTCCAGAAAAACATCTACTTTTCTTCACTGACTACGCTAAAGCCTTTTACTGTGTGGATCATAACAAACTGTGGAAAATTCTGAAAGAGATGGGAACACCAGACCACCTTTCTTGCTTCCTGAGAAACCCATATGCAGGTCAAGGAGCAACACTTAGTTAGAGGCAAACATGGAACAGCAGACTGGGTCCAAGTTGAGAAAGGAGTATGCGAAGGCTGTATACTGTTACCCTGCTTACTTAACTTCTATGTACATCATGTGAAATGTCAGGATGCATGAAGCAAAAGCTGGAATCAAAATTTCCAGGAGAAACATAAAACCTCAGATATGCAGATAGATACCACTCTAAAGGCAGAAAGCGAAAAGGAATTAAAGAGCCTCTTCATGAGGGTGAAAAAGGAGAGTAACAAAGATGGCTTAAAAGTCAACATTCAATAAACAAAGAACATGGCATCTGGTCCTACCACTTTATGGCAGATAGACACAGAAAAGATGTAAACAGTGACAGATTTTATTTTCTTGGGCTCAAAGCCTCAGTGACTGCAGCCACAAAATTAAAAGAAGTTTGTTCCTTGGAGGAAAAGCTATGACAACCCTAGAAAGCATATTAAAAAGCAGAGACATCATTTTGTGGACAAAGGTCCATATATGAAAGCTATAGTTTTTCTGGTAATCGTATATGGATGCAAAAGTTGGCCCATAAAGAATGCTGAGCACCGAAGAATTGATCCTTTCAAAGTGTGGTGTTGGAGAAGACTCGAGAGTCCCTTGGACTGCAGGAGTCAAACCAGTCAATCCTGAAAGAAATCAACCCTGAATACTCACTGGGGATTGATGCTGAAGCTCCAATATTTTGGCCACCTGATGCAAAAAGCTGACTTATTAGAAAAGACACTGATGCTGGGAAAGATTGAAGGCAGAAGAAGGGGATGACAGAGGATGAAATGGTTGGATGGCATCAATGGACACGAGTCTGAACAAACTCCTGGAGATGTTGAAGGACAGGGAAGCCTGGTGTGCTGCAGTTCATATCTGACTCTGTTAAGAGTCAGACACAACTGATGATCAACAACCTGGGAAAGATTGAGGGCAGAAGGAGAAGGTGGTGACAGGATGAGATGGCTAGATGGCATCATTGACTCAAGGGACGTGAGTCTGAGCAAACTTCCAGGAGACAGTGAAGGACAGGGAAATCTGATATGTTGCAATCTATAGGGTCACAAAGAGTGGGACAGGACTTAGTGATGAACAACAACAACAATACATGTGAGGGGAGAGGTGTTGGTTTTGTACGTGTTTTGTGTGTGTGCATGTGTATGAGTTCACAGAGACTCCACTGTTAAATACTTAAAACAGTACTACTCAGTATCTTCTAATGTTTGATAAATTTCCCTGTAAAATTGCCTCATCTTGGTGCTTTTTGGGGGGTGTAGATAGGTCCTTAAAATTCTAATTAAATTTTATTTAATTTAGAAATCAGTTCAGTTCAGTTGCTCAGTCGTGTCTGACTCTTTGTGACCCCATGCATCACAGCACGTCAGGCCCCCATGTCCATCACCAACTCTCGGATTCACTCAGACTCACGCTCATCGAGTCCGTGATGCCATCCAGCCATCTCATCCTGTCGTCCCCTTCTCCTCCTGCCCCCAATCCCTCCCAGCATCAGAGTCTTTTCCAATGAGTCAACTCTTCGCATGAGGTGGCCAAAGTATTGGAGTTTCAGCTTTAGCATCATTCCTTCCAAAGAAATCCCAGGGCTGATCTCCTTCAGAATGGACTAGTTGGATCTCCTTGCAGTCCAAGGGACTCTCAAGAGTCTTCTCCAACACCACAGTCCAAAAGCATCAATTCTTTGGCGCTCAGCCTTCTTCACAGACCAACTCTCACATCCATACATGACCACAGGAAAAACCATAGCCTTGACTAGACGGACCTTAGTCGGCAAAGTAATGTCTCTGCTTTTGAATATGCTATCTAGGTTGGTCATAACTTTTCTTCCAAGGAGTAAGTGTCTTCTAATATCATGACTGCAGCCACCATCTGCAGTGATTTTGGAGCCCCCCAAAATAAAGTCTGACACTGTTTCCACTGTTTCCCCATCTATTTCTCATGAAGTGATGGGAATGGATGCCATGATCTTCGTTTTCTGAATGTTGAGCTTTAAGCCAGCTTTTTAACTCTCCTCTTTCACTTTTATCAAGAGGCTTTTTAGCTCCTCTTCACTTTCTGCAATAAGGGGTATCATCTGCGTATCTGAGGTTATTGATATTTCTCCTGGCAATCTTGATTCCAGCTTATGTTTCTTCCAGCCCAGCATTTCTCATGATGTACTCTGCATAGAAGTTAAATAAGCAGGGTGACAATATACAGCCTTGTTGTACTCCTTTTCCTATTTGGAACCAGTCTGTCGTTCCGTGTCCAGTTCTAACTGTTGCTTCCTGACCTGCATACAGATTTCTCAAGAGGCAGGTTAGGTGATCTGGTATCCTCATCTCTTTCAGAATTTTCCACAGTTTATCGTGATCCACACAGTCATACGCTTTGGCATAGTCAATAAAGCAGAAATAGATGTTTTTCTGGAACTCTTGCTTTTTGATGTTGGCAATTTGATCTCTGGTTCCTCTGCCTTGAGATATTAAGAAGAGGTGGCAAGAATACACAGAAGAACTGTATGAAAAAGATCGTCATGACCTGGATAATCACAATGGTGTGATCACTCATCTAGAGCCAGACATCTTGGAATGTGAAGTCAAGTGGGCCTTAGAAAGCATCACTACGAATAAAGCTAATGGAGCTGATGGAATTCCAGTTGAGCTATTTCAAATCCTGTAAGATGATGCTATGAAAGTGCTGCACTCAATATGCCAGCAAATTTGGAAAACTCAGCTGTGGTCACAGGACTGGAAAAGGTCAGTTTTCATTTCAATCCCAAAGAAAGGTAATGCCAAAGAATGCTCAAACTACTGCACAGTTGCATTCATCTCACATGCTAGTAAAGCAATGCTCAGAATTCTCTAAGCCAGGCTTCAACAATGCATGAACCGTGAACTTCCTGATGTTCAAGCTGGTTTTTAGAAATTAGTATGCTTCAATTTTCATCTATTCTGGAGTCAGTTTGGGGGAATTATTTATTTCTAGAAAATTTCCACTTGGTCTAGATTTGCAGACATTTGCACAGGATTGAGCAAAGTTAGCTCTTATTCTTTTAATTTTCTATTCTTTCTGTGGCTTTTTCTTTTTTATCTACATATAAGCAAATGTATACTTGCATTCTGTTTAATTCCCATGAATATGTTCGTGACTTCTAAAATTTATCTTTTTTTATTCATTATACTGTTTACTACAATATTATTACATATTTACAAATTTCTTACTGTTCATTAACTTTAAAAATTCATTTCTCCCACTTTCTTTCAGTTTACTTTGCTGAGTGCTTATGTCAGATGCTTAATTTATCTTTTAGACTTACCCTTTTTACAAAAATACATGTACTTAAAGCCGTTTTCTACTGAGAATGGTCTTAGATCTATCTCATAGGTAATGATTTCATCATCATATTTCTCTGGCTATTCTATAGTTTGAACTTGTATATTAACTTTGACTTCTGATTTAGTAGTGTTATAAAACTTCTGTATGAAAGGGCTTCTATAATCTGATTTTCTTATTAATTTATAGTTTTAATACATTGTGCCCAGTGTTTTTTGTACTACCTCCTCCCTGGAATTTACTGAAATTTGCTTATGAGCAGTTATCTTACTGTGGAAGACTACAGTTGACCAAGGTGGTCAGAGCACTATTTGGGGTTCCACAAGCTCTTCTAGAATCCTGCCACTCCCCATCAAGAGGCAGAATTTATTTTTTCTTCCCATCAACTTGAGCAGGTTTTCTGTGACTATCTTGACGGACAGAATGCAGCTAAAATAATGCTACATGACTTCGAAGACGTAGGTTGCAAAAGATGAGACGGCTTTTGCCTTACTCTTACTCTCTCATAAGTTTTTTTGCTCTTAAAACTTAACCACTGCAAGGAGGTGTTCCAAGGCCTAACTAGGCTACAAAGGAAGACCACACAAAGAAGAATTTAGGTGCCCCAGTAGACAGTCATTATCATCTGCCGAGCAAGTGAGTACAGGAGGTTTCAGATGATTCCAGCTCCCAGACCTCAAGCCTGCTGTGAGGTACCAGACATTACAGAGCAGAGATGGCATTCCTGTTGTCCTCTCTGAAATTCCTCAGCCTCAGAATCTGTGAACATAACAGACTAAATCTTGTGCCACTAAATGACTCCTCCGACTCATTTAAGGCTCTTATGTTCGAATGTTACCTTGTGATATTTAGATCGTAGCCACTGCTCTCTTTCTGTACTAGCCCTTTTTTTAACTTTTTGGAATTAGTTTATTTCTTTTTCTCTCTACAACATAGAGAATTGGATCTTTATGATCCAATCTGCAAGTCTTTTACGTAGATTAATCAAGCACATTGATATCAATGTCTTCCTGTTGCAGACCTGATGGGCCTTAGTTCTGTCATGTTATAGTTTATGAAAGTGAAACTCAGTTGTGACAAGTATCTTCTGCTTTGCAAATCCTAAAATATTTAATATCTGGTCTGTTACAGAAAAAGTTTGCTAATCCTTGATGTAAATCATAATTCTGGCTGCAAATAATGCTGATTTACTGCTATCTCTCTTGTTCTCACTTCTGCTTCTGTTGCGCCTACGGTACATCTTACCACTTCGGCTTGTATCTTAAGGGAAATATAGACTATTCCTTGCCTGCCTCTTCAGGGAGTCTAATTAGAATATTTTCAGTCCTTTATTCTTCTCTCTGCAGGTTGCTGTAGGTTTCTGAGATACTCTTTATCAAGTTGGGGAAATTACCATCTATTTCCTGTTTGCTAAGAGATGTGTGCCAAAATGGTTATTAAATTAACAGGTTTCTCCCGCCCTCTCTTCCTTCCTTCCCTCCTTCCTTCTCTGCTTTCTTCCTTCCTTCCCTTTCTTTTGCATCTATTATCATGATCATACATAATCTATTTTCCCTTTAATATTCCAATATAACAACCTTACTGATACATTTTAGTAGTAAACTATCCTTTTAATTTTGAGGTAAATGTTGCTTGGTCATAAGTAGTATTTTTTAATACATTATTAAGTTTTATTGTCAATTTCTCATTGAGGATTCTTTTATACACATTTGTAAAAGAGATTGACCTACAGTTTCATTTATGACTCAATTTGTGGATAGCTTTTGGGATTATTCCATATATTCTTTTTATAAAGAATGTTCCTTCTGTTTGCTGTTTAACAAGATGTACATATTGTGAAGTTTATTGTCCATTACTTGTAATTTTCTATGGAAAATACACTAAAGATTTCATCTGTGATTGTAATTGTCAGTTTTATCTAGTATTTCTAGATGCTTTTGCCTCATGTATTTCAATACCATGTTGTTACATGCACTGAGATTCACAATTGTTACAGCTTCCCATTATATTTTCTTACTTATATAAAATATCCCTCTTCATCATTTCAATAATTGTCTTCAGCCCTATTTTGTGATATTAACATTGTTATTCCTGGGTTATTATCAGGTAAGAACTTTGGCAGTTTTGTCGGGATTTTTGAAATTCCAGTATTTTTCAAGTGTCCTATGTCATTTTATTGCATATATCTTTTTTAAAAAGCATTTTATATTTCCTTTTTTTTAACCAAATTTATGAGTACTCTGTCATTTAATTGACCCATCCCCACTCATTATGGCTATTACATTTGTATCAACTCTTGTGATCTTACTTATTCTTCCTGTCACTCATACTTAACTGCTCTGGCTTGGTGATAGCTTTGCAGAGCTATTCCTGAACTAAAGATGGGGAAGGCATATGAATAGGTTGACCTGTGTGACTCCTCACTGAAGAGGCCTACCTTGCTTGTTGTATGAAACTTTCAGTGGTTCCCTGTGCTTAGCGAGTTCCTGGAGCTAGTCTTATATTTTACAGCTCTCTTGCATTTATGTTAGGCTGTGGTTAAGCCTTTCAATTATATCCATCTTACACAAAGTCTACATAGTTTCTGATCAACAACAGTATTGCTTCTTGTTTTCAGTTAGTTGTGGGTTAGAGTTTTTTAAATTCCCACATAAGGACTAGTGTAAAATAGTATAATATCATTTCCACCATATTTGCTAATGCCTTAAAATTACTTCCTGCCTCAGTCACAGTAAATGGCCTACAAGATGCTACAGGTTCTGACCTCTGACACTGTTCTGACTTCATCTCCACTCCCTGCAATCCACCTTTCCCTGTTGGATTACTTTACTCAGCCACACTGGCTCATGAAGCTCTATTTCACGTAAGCCAGGCATGTTCCTATCTCAAGACCTTGCCCTTACTCTTTCTTTTGCCTGAATAATTTTCCTCTCAGATATTCTCAAGTCCCCGACTCTCACCTTAAAGTTGTTACTTCAATGCCAATTCTTCAGTGATGTCTTCTCTGCTATCAAGTCTCACATTACCAATACATACTTCCTTATCTCCTCTGCCTGATTTTCTTTTCATCATATACTTAACTCTAACAAATTCAGGGCTAGGGAGAGGGAGCTTCTCTTTTTTTTTTTTACTCTTAGTTATTGTCAACTACAAATTGGTATTTGCCAAGAGCATTGCCAGCGACTGAACAACATTTTGCCAAGGGCGTTTTGCCATCTACCTTGTGGAGACTGTGCTGCTGCCCTGAGGACCTTCAACGCCCCGTGAGGGAGTTCAGGGCGGAGTGAAGCACTCTGTGCTCCAGGGAATCCATGGAACAGGTCTTCAGAAAGTTAGATAATCTTGGGAACTGATTTCATGATCCCAATCCCAATCTCTTCATATCTAAAAAGCATTAAATCCCTTCATGATGACTTCAGTTCCTCCTGACTAGCAGAAATTTTGTAAAATGAGCGCTTAATTGCACTGAATTCCTCCTTCACCAAAATCTTCCCTACTGCCTCTTTGGAGCAGTCTCTCAGCGCTGTCTAAGGTGCTATCTCCTAGGCTGCAGTCTTCATTTAGCCCTAAATGAAATTTAACTCACAGCTCTCAAGCTGTGCATTTTTAGTCAACATTATCAATCCTTTTTCTCACCAGAATGTAATTTTCCTGAAGAATGAAATTTTTGTCTGATTTATTTGTCCCTCCGGCACACTAAGTGTAAGTGGCTATGAGAGCCGGCCGGTGCACTAAGGGCAGCCGAGAGGAGCCTGTCCAAGGTCAGGGGCAGCGGCCTACAGTTCCAGGCTGCGACGGCGCAAAAATGGCCGAGAGGAGCTACCCTGCGTCTGAGGTCAGTGGCAGCTGGGAGGAGACGACCCGCATCTGAGGTCAGGGGCGGTGGCTGGGAGGAGCTATCCCGTGTCCGAGGTCATGGGCGGCCAGGAGGAGACACCCCACGTCCGAGGTCAGGAGCAGCCGGGAGAAGTCACCTCCCGCCCGAGGCCAGGGACAGTGACCCTGAGGAGCCACCCTGAGCCTGAGGCCAGGGCTGGCAGCAGGGAGGAGCAACCTGAGGAGTGGTGGCTGCAGGAGCTATCCTACCTTGAAGGTCAGAAACAGCGGCAGTAAGGAGATACCCCTCATCCAAGGTAAGGAGCAGCGGCTATGCTTTGCTGGAACAGCACTGAAGAGATACCCCAGGCCCAAGGTAAGAGAAACCCAAGTAAGATGGTAGGTGTTGCAAGAGGGTATCAGAGGGCAGACACACTGAAACCATACTCGCAGAAAACTAGTCAATCTAATCACACTACGACCACAGCCTTGTCTAACTCAATGAAACCAAGCCATGCCTGCGGGGCAACCCAAGACGGGCGGATCATGTGGAGAGGTCTGACAGAACGTGGTCCACTGGTGAAGGGAATGGCAAACCACCTCAGTATTCTTGCCTTGAGAACCTCATGAACAGTATGAAAAGGCAAAATGATAAAATACCAAAAAGGAACTCCCCAGGTCATTAGGTGTTCAATATGCTACTAGAGATCAGTGGAGAAATAACTCCAGAAAGAATGAAGGGATGGAGCCAAAGCAAAAATAATACCCAGTTGTGCATGTGACTGGGGTGATAGAAGCAAGATCCGATGCTGTAAAGAGCAATATTGCATAGGAACCTGGAATGTCAGGTCCATGAATCAAGGCAAATTGGAAGTGGTCAAACAAGAGATGGCAAGGGTGAACGTCGACATTCTAGGAATCAGCGAACTAAAATGGACTGGAATGGGTGAATTTAACTCAGATGACCATTATATATACTACTGTGGGCAGGAATCCCTCAGAAAAAATGGAGTAGCCATCATGGTCAACAAAAGAGTCTGAAATGCAATATTTGGATGTAATCTTAAAAATGACAGAATGATCTCTGTTCATCTCCAAGGCAAACCATTCACTATCACAGTTATCTAAGTCTATGCCCCAACCAGTAACACTGAAGAAGCTGAAGTTGAACGGTTTTATGAAGACCTACAAGACCTTTTAGAA